>JACXGJ010012537.1:0-17728 GCA_016801105.1 Esox niger
CCTCTCTCTGCCTCCATCTCTGTGCCTCCCTCTCTCTGTCTCCCTCTCTTTGCACTGTCAGGTAGACCTGCTGGTCCCTACTAAGATAACAGGTGTTGTGACTCAAGGAGCGAAGGATTTTGGTCGTGTCCAGTTTGTGCGCTCCTACAAACTGGCCTACAGCAACGATGGAATAAAATGGACGACATACCAGGATGAAGGAAAACACAAGGACAAGGTATAGAGTGGACAGTTTAATCTATAATCTCAGCCAGAGGTGAGAGATTTACTGTAGAGACAAAGACCGAGAGAGAAAGAGAAAAAGGTTATCTTTGAGACTATGGTTCATACTGTATCTGTGGTTGTCTTAGTGACAGAGTGTCATGCTATATTTCTGGTTCTCTGGCTGACAGTGTGTCAGAGTGTGTCTGTGGTCGTCTTGAAGACAGTGTGTCATGCTGTATTTATTGTTCTCTGGCTGACAGTGTGTCAGAGTATATCTGTGGTTGTCTTAGTGACAGTGTGTCATGCTGTATTTATGGTTCTCTGGCTGACAGTGTGTCAGAGTGTATCTGTGGTTGTCTTAGTGACAGTGTGTCATGGTGTATTTATGGTTCTCTGGCTGATAGTGTGTCAGAGTGCATCCGTGGTTGTCTTAGAGACAGTGTGTCATACTGTATTTGTTGTTGTCTTGATGACAGTGTGTCAGACTGTAGTTGTTGTTGTCTTGGTGACAGTGTTTCAGACTATATCTGTGGTTGTCTTGATGACAGGTGTTCCAAGGAAATGTTGACAACGACACCCACAGGAAGAACTTACTTCAGCCACCCATTCATGGTCGCTTCCTTCGCCTCATCCCCTGGTCCTGGTCTGGACACATCACAGTACGGATGGAGCTCCTGGGCTGCACAGAGGACAACTGATCATGTCTCTGATTCCTCTTCCTCTCAAATCTTTCTCATCTCTCACCACTCTGTTTTTCTCTTTATAAGTCTCCCTTTCCCTGTATTTTTATATTTTCTTTCGCTGTTTTTGATCTCTCCCGGTTTATTTATTTTTGTTCTCTTATATCCTTGAACACGGCTCATAGAGAACGGAAAAATGGTATATGAACATAGCTCACAAAAGGCATCTTTTTATCCTTAATTGATTCTCTATATCTCCTATGTGTTGTATGTTTCGATAGCTGTAAATTAGTGTAGTGCCAATACTATACAGGGTTAATATTTCCATGGCTGACCTTTGACTGTTTCCTCCCCAACTTATGTACCGCAGTTTCTGATGGCAAAACAGTTGTTGGAAAAGCACACATTTCAGCTGAGTAATCATAACATTTAAAACGGGAGTTAGAATCGTTGTAAAATAAAAGTCTAAACATTATTCATGTCATATTATCAGTATTTCAGAATTTTTTGCTGTTTAATAGAAATATAATGGTGTCCAATGTGTTCTTACATCTGTACAACGTAACCACTGATATTGTATCTATGGATAATTGAATACAATTGAATGTATTATTGTAATATTGTACTGGATACAAAACAACAAATAATTTTCTAAACAGAAAAACAAGGGACATATTACCTCTCTCTGTTAATTCACATTAAAGATTTGGATTCTAGTGTTGAAATTTCCCCTTTTAATAAAGTGTTATTCTTCTATTCTTGAAATTAGCTGTTGAAGGCTTCTGTGACCAGCTTGCTGAATATTTGACAGCTATCTAAATATGCAAATCATAGACAAATCACTAACCCAGGCTTTGTAGCTACATATTGGTTTAACCCGAACCTCAACCACAACCCTTGATGTCCACATCCTAGTTCAACCCTAGTAACAACGCCTAAAGTTTCAAATCCTCATCCCAGTTCATCTCAGACTACTGCTTACCTGTATTAGCTTATCTTTTTGGATCCATTCACATTTATGTATTAAATAAGGAATATTGCCTTCCCATCCTCACCCAGCTGGAAATATGTGGTTGGCTGGTAATTACCATCTAGGAAAAGAGTATCATTGCCACCTGCTGGGCAATGTTTAGTATTGCAGTGAGGAAGAGTGATAGAGTATCATTGCTATCTGCTGGTCAATGTTTGAAATTGCAGTAAGGAGAAAAAAGAAAGACAGATAGACAGACAGACAGAGAAACAAACTAAAGACCGCTTCTGTGTTGCCTTAACAACCGGATTCACATAATTTGAGCTAGAAACAAGGTCTCTACTAACAGTACTTATTTAACATTTAAGTTACTTATACTTTTGTTTGAGGTTTCATAACTATATACAGTTCCCTCTACAATTATTGTCATCTTTGGTGAAGATGAGTAAAAAAAAGTCTATAGAAAATGTTAGATTTTTGGCTATCAAGGAAATTAAGAGAGAAATCTTATCTTTTATTGAGGTAAAATTGACTAAAGAAAAAGTCTTAGCTTTGAATATTTTTCAAGAAATAATGTGTCATCAACTCCTTCCGAACCACATGACATGAAAGTATCCTTCCCATTGATCCTTCCAAAAAAATGTCACCCATGTGGACATCCATTACTTTCTGCTTTATTGGGATATCAATACAAAGTGACACAAATGCCAAACTCTCTCAATCCATCACCAAGGGGGAGATCAGAGAATACAAATAGAATGATACCAAAACAGTTACAAAATTTGGGAAAGTCTATAAAATAAATAGCTACACGCATGTATACAAAATACCAATCATTCCTATAACTAATACATTTCCATCTGCTGGAGCTCTCGTGAATCTGTCTGGAAAAGGTCTGAAGTGTATTTTGCCCGGCACAAGGAGGAAGATAGTTCCAGAGGTTAACAATTCTTGAGTCACCAATTCTCCATAACTACAATTACCACTTCCATGCTAACAAACTATTCAGACATCTTGCCTGAAGAAAACCTCTACAATCTTCAAGACATAAATGTCATTGCCTGGAGTTTGTTAAAAGTAATTGGAACTTTGATTGGAATATAATTCTATGGTCAGATGTGATGAAAATATCACTTTTTGGACACACACATCAGAGCTGGATTTGGTGTCACAATTGGGATGGTCATCTAAAAAATGACCTACTCTCCATTTTAGAGTTGGCAGTGAGATGAACAGACTATCAGTATCTAGTGAAGTTAAGGTCAAGCACATTGCCTGCCTAGTGAAGGGGCGGAGATCAGGAAAGAGTGAGGTCAACAGAGTAGAGCTAGAAACAAAAAGGTGGAAATTAGGATAATTTTGGAGGCTCAATTCACATATTAATGTGAGCAGAAATCCCCTCATGGTCAGGGATGCTGACTATTAGGACCTATTAGGCATTATCACTGTCAATTCCATATAAATCCAGATAATATAGGTAGAGAACGAATCTCTTCTATCCTAACATTCAAAGTATTTCTCAGTAAACAATTCCATAAATCTGACAATGAATTCAGAAGTCCATTCTTTGCCACTGACTAGGTTTCCAGGCGGCAGGACTTTCATGGGGCATACATAGCAACAGCAGTCCAGAGTTTACAAAGACAAAAAGCCCAGTAGTTTGAGAACTGAGTCAGAACTCAAAAGCTTGCTTGTTCAAATCCTTACACCAAAACTGTAAGAATCTGTCACTGGGCCCACTAGCAAGTCACTTAACCCTAATTGCCTCTGTAAATTGCTTTGTATAACAACGTCTGCTACATGACAAAAGTGTGAATACACATCATTGGATTAAATACACCTTGAAAGCTAACGGCTCGCCCTACAATGACACACAGAGGTTACTTGTACTCCCTGCCTGTCCATATGGGTGGAGGGCCAGTGGTGGTACAGATTGGCTACAGGGTAGAGGGCGAGGAGGCAGAGTTAGTTTGGGTTAGAGAGTGCAGCGGAGTAAGAGCTGTGGGTGAGGCCAGCTGGGGCAAGCTTGGGTGAGAGGGAACGGAATTTCATCAATGGTTCCATTAAAAAGATACATAAACATCTTCCGGCCGTACTGCTCCCAGTCATGACTGAGGGTCTTCTAGGAATAGCAGTGAGTTGAGAGAAAACTGTGACACACAATTCCCGTGCTTAGCTTCTGCTCTGTTGTTACTGCATATCTTGTTTTGGACTGGAGCGCAGGACACATGGGTCAGGCCCTGGAGAACTACATTCTCACAGATGGATGGACGGACTGAAAGACAGACAGACAAAGAGACAGTCATCTTTCTCTGAAGGTGCCAGCGTGTCTCTCCTTATCTCTCTCTCTGTGTCCTGTCCCATCTGTGTGGAGAGATAGAGTGAGAGGAAGAGAGGTTCTTTCACTACACAGGAAGGACCCCCTGGGGCCCCTCCTCCTACTGTCTCTTTCCATTTTCTCCTTCCCCGAAGGAGTGTCACATGTGTCCTGCAGCATCGTTTTGCAGAAAGATCTGAGGGATGTTCATCTACGCTTAGTTTGAAGGTCTTTTAGCTTGAACACAAATATTTAGACCTTAGATCTCTACGGGAAAGTTTATCTGTAAATGTGAGATATTATGTAATCTGGTGAAATGTGAAGTGTGTGTTGAACAATAAATTTGACTTTCAATTCAATTCAGGGTATTAGACTAATAACATGGTAAGAACATTGTAACAACTCTATCAGTAACCACCGCAAGTAAAACACAGTTGGTTTATGCATTTGTGTCAGGAGTTTTTCATTACTGGACTCTACCTGGGGCTGTTTAGTATGGAAGGTTTGTAGGGAGTGTGGGGAGGGCAGTGTCTCAGTACAGTGACTCTTCACAATGAAAAGGCGATAACGGCACATTATTCGTCAAGAGTTGTGTTTCGACAGGGTTACTGTGGCTTATTATCACAAGGTGTAATGAAGGTGGCCACAGTGAAATTCAGTATGTGTGTGTGTGTGTGTGTGTCTGTCTGTCTGTCTTGAGTGTGTGCGCGTGTGTGTGTGTATATGTGTGTGCACATGGTACAAGGGCCGGGTGAAGTAGGGAGCAGAGCAGACCTCAGGTCTCAGAAAGAAGTCTGTGTTAACAAGGTCTGTTTCAGCTTGGTTAGGACATTACCGGTATGTTTCTAGATTTTCTAAGCCACATTTGCCTGCAGATATTCCAGCTGAAACATGACTTGCACATCAGACCGCCAGAGAACCCTGAACATATCACTCTGTTTACTCTGTGAGCTAGAAGCTGGGCTTCAGCTACACAGTGGACAAAAAACCTGTTTGACTTAAAAGCCTGGAGGATTATTAAAGACTGAATCCAAAACTAATATCCAAACGAACGTTCAATTACACCTCATAGAAAAGTCAATCGGACCGTTCAGGGTTCCTCAGACCAATCAGTACAGAACCTCTCTGTTCAGGCATTGGTGAATAAGACTCATGGTCAAAGAGGGTGGTAATTTGCGCTGGATGGAGTGGATTACTATTACATGTAAACCGAGGCACAGTAAAAAGCTTCCATAGATACATTATGATCAGAAAGGCGTGGTTGCCACTGTGCCTGAGACCTAGTGCTCGACGTGACATTACAACCCCCAGCACTCAACGCACAAAGACCCACTGTCTAGAATGGGCACAGACGTGTGTGTCAATGGAAATGGGGGTGTGTAGGATTGAAACAGGCCGACTTGGCATTCAATGCTGATCAATCTGATTTCAGGTTATAGTCATTGGAACGTTTAAAAGCTGCGTCATCTGAGCTGCCATTATCATTGCAGACGTCGACTTCATTGGAAATGACCTTTTAAAGCTGCAGTGACTTTAACCTGCAGTTGTATTTGATCACAGCCTAATTCAATAATATAAAAGATTGTCTTACATTTTTGACAAAAGGAACAACTTTAAAATAAATATTTATAGCTATCATCTGAAATAACTACAACCTTTTAAAGAAATTCCAGTGGTTTGAACTGTGCTAATCCTGGTCAAACATATAATACCACTAAGACCTAATATTAAATCATATCAGGCCAAAACATGGGTCACTGTATCTTAGTGATCTCAATAATATTCCAAATGTCTTTGCCACATCTACAGTGTTTTCTTGGAACAGAAAGCTGTAGACCTGTGACTGTCCTCAATATTTAACTTTAAACCTTGCTCTCCTGGGTAACAACACAGTGTTGTCTTACAGAAGTATCTAGGTCTTAGACAAATGTACTTACAAGAGCTTGGTTCAAGGAACAAGAAAGAGATCTCTAAAACATAATATGTCGGTTCCAATTTAAATGGGGATTCATCATAAGTGCCCTTGAAACAGGCCCTTGGTTTATTCTTGTTATCAGTCAAATAAATCAAGCAAACCCTCCACATAATTCTGGGGCACACAATTGCCTCTACATCCCCGTATTGGTGACCTTTCACAAGACACGAATGAACAGTTACTGAATGTCTGGACAAAGGTTATAGGTCTGTGACTGAGACTAGGCCATTAAACACTAATAGTGTTTGGGAGTCACTCTTATAATGGATGTGTGTGTGTGTGTGTGTGTGTGTGTGAACATGGGTGCATGTTCCTGTGTGCATGTGTGTTTGATTTATGATAGTTACTTCAAAGGTCCATTACTTTGAACAGAGCCACTGACTGCATCCCCTATGACCTCCGCTCCCTTCACATCCGTTCATCCCAGGACACTGCCTTCCTTATCTGACTGACAGGTCAGAGGTCAGAGGTCATACCTGATACTGTTACATTGGACCAATGGGAGGGCATGTTATTGTAGTGATAACTGAAGGCTTTACATGACTTCTCTGAGTGACTAGAGGGTCTATAAGAAGCTATATAAAGTAGGCAAGTGAATCCCATCTTTCTCATTTAAAACATCTACTGACAGATTTTTCAATAATAAATACATAAACAAGACACTGAGTAAACAATATTATCAATATTTCTTTGCAACCCGCCCCTGTATATGTATTCATAACCCCTTTTGCAATTCTTCTCCCTCTTGTTGACTGTGTGAGTCAGCCCCCCCCCCCCCCACCACACTGCTCTCTTGCTTTGGGAATAGATATTACTCATACAATCAATCATTTAGGAAGAAATATGAGTGGCTTAATTAAATTTTCTGTTTGTTTTCAGCGTTGTGTTACAACACACTGTCAAAGCCATGCAGTCTGGCGTCATTCCAAGTGACAGAACATTTCGGTCTCCATCAACGCACTCTCATCTGCTGGATCTTAGATCTTAAAAACGATTGTTGCCTCACTTTTATTGTTTCGTTCTACAGTGGCCTTGGGAGGAAATACAGTGCTTAGGATGGAGAAGGTTGGTTAAGGTCAAACGGTTTGGCTTTCTGATACTTATGAACACCATCTCCAGCCGCCTGAACCCAGTTTTTATTAAGTTATCTATTTGGATGTTTTCTATTTGGATGCATATTTTATTCCTACACATTTCATTCAATGTTTATAAGGTGTGCAATGTGAGTAAATTATGAAAGAAAACGTATGTTCGTCAAGATATGTCTTTGGTCTTTGAAGTGGGTCTTTGGAATATAAGAGAAATAGAGTGTTTCTGAATGGTAGGATAAAATCGAGTGTGTTGTGATTTTGAAACGATACTCAAGTTTCACAGGATGATACATTTAATTTGAACCATATTAGGGTTTTATTTCCATTTCAAAACATTTGAAGTTATCTTAATTGGCATAGTGGATACCACAGTGCTAAAATGCTGCCACAACATTTTGATAATCATTTATGTATTTAGAAAATGTTGTTGCTAATACGGCTCCTGAAAAAATTAAGAGACCGCTGCACGTTTTGAGTGAGGAACATAGGGGTTAAAATTAAGAGACCACTGCAAATTGAACGCTTCTGTTCCTCACTGAAAACATTCCTTTTCGACTGTTTTGGAAAGGAAAGAAAAGGGTGCAGTGGTTTCTAAAATTATTAATTGTATATTAATAATACATTTTACATTAAATACATGTAAATACATTATAATAAATTATATATTGTTCCGATTTAAAGAGAGAGGGCTTGGTGTGTGTCAATAACCAACTCAACCGTTATCCTAACATTTGCACTACAAGTCTTTGTCCACCCCACCAAATCGCAAGGGTTAACTGCCGAACTGTGACAGAATCCATCAACCAGAGCTATCTACTTCAGTGACTGATTTTCAAAAAGTTGGAAAGGTTATAAGTGAGGAACAAAAGGGTTTAAATGAAGCGACCACTGTTCCTCACTCAAAACGTTCCTTTGCAACTTTTTTGGAAATGAAAGAAAAAGGTGCAGGGGTCTCTTA
Source organism: Esox niger (assembly GCA_016801105.1). Classification (NCBI taxonomy): domain Eukaryota; kingdom Metazoa; phylum Chordata; class Actinopteri; order Esociformes; family Esocidae; genus Esox; species Esox niger. The sequence goes on from JACXGJ010012537.1 coordinate 8,196, forward strand.
GTGTTCTCCAGAGCTGTACAGTTTATCATAACATTGCTGGCCTAGCCTATGTCTGAATGAGCCAACAATTCATTTGCGTAGCTCTCTCTTGTTGACGGGGAAAAAGCGGGAGGATAAGTAGAGGATAGGGTGGGGGAGAAATTCACAGCCTTCACAAACCACTGAAGTCAATCAGTACACAACATATTGTGCAATATGGATTTTATCTTGATTCCTTCCCTCAGAAAAGTTTTTGGATCTAAATTCCAACGCTACATTAACCACAGTAAATGTACATAGACCCAGATATTTCAGTGGAGTGCTGGGAACGCAAAGGCCATTATAGGATTTTTTGCTCTTAGTTTGATGGCAACCTCAAACTAACCCGTAGAACACTCGCCTCTTGCTCGGAGTGGTCGTGAAAAGGGACGTCCAAATAACTGTATAGTTGTAAGCAGTAGTCCCCTCAAGCCAATAAAAACGGCTATGCAACAGCACATTAAACAGTTCGTTAGTGTCACACGAGCAGCTCGTTTGACCAACAGCAACAAGGAGAAAGAACTTCGAGAAGTTTTTCTTGTTTCGACCGTGACGTGATTCCTCCCTGGGCGCGCCGAGCAGCGAGGTGCGCTCATTCCCAACTGGTCATTGTCAAAATCACTTCGTCGCATCGCTTTCAAGGTAACCACTGTCTAAACAGACTTATTTCTCTACGCTTTCGAGCTATTGATATACTTAATTAACACAGTGTTGTACATTATTTTAAACGTTTTTTGTGCCTTTGGTTTGTACAGATTCCTTGTTAATCAAATAATTACTATTACGACGCAGCTGAGGTAACGATTGAGTGCATATGATATGTAATTATCTTCCAGCTGACTGAAAATGAAAAGGAGCGAAGTTGAGTGCATCTCGAGTTTGATGGAAAGTACAAAAGAATGGCTGGTATTTATTGTCAAACTTGACTTTAGAGATACAGTACATATGTTGGCTGATTCCCACGTGAATGGTGTCTCCACGCTTAGTCTATACAAAATGTGTTAGGGTGTTCTTCTGGGTTTCTCTGTCTGATGCAGAGAGGATTGGGAAAAACAATATTCTGTATTATAATGTAATACCTGTATTTCCTGTATTTTGTCTTCAGTCACAATGGGTGTCTGACGTGAGGCAATAATATCAAAGCAACTACTAGGGGATATGGGATAAAGGCTTAATATTATCAGAGATATAAGCTGATGGTTAGTGACTGAACACGTTTGTGTTTCTCAAGTATTGCATCTCAATCTGGAGCTGGTTGATCATACTGGAACAGCTTATCATATTTGTGGTCAACCAGCAGAGGGGATGGAGGGTCTAGTGAATTCAAGGAGCAAGCAAGAGAGAGAGCAAGCGTATGTGTGTGTGGCACGCTTGTGTGTAGCAGTTAGCCGAACAGCGTCTCTCTGTGTGCATTTCTCTGATGTGAGACTGAGTGGCTCCACTGTGCCCAGCGTCTGTGGACCCATGTCTGACACACACACACACACACACACACACACACACACACACACACAGGTCTGTGGCCCCGACTGGTCCTTGCTGGCCCTTGCTGAAAAGGCCGCCTGTCGACCCTCTGTAGTGACAGAATGTTCTTTTAGAGAAAGCAGGCTCTGGACCCACACTTATACACAAACACACATGCACATACACACACACACACACACACACACACCCAAACATTGGACCTACTTTAATGTAGTCAAAAGCACCAACATGGAGGAAACAGCTGGTTAAACAAACATTGGAACAGAGCATGTATGTATGCATGTGTGAGAGTGGGTGGGTGATACATTCATAATGTGTCTCTTTACCTTTTGAACACAAGATTCTGTTGTGTGAAGGAGGGAATTTAAAATCTACCATCATGATGTAGAATACATGTTCTTCAGGATGTGGGTGTTTGTGTTCTCTATGAGATGTTTTAACAAGTTAGGTGAAGAACTGAAACTTTTTCATCTAAAAATATCAGAAAATGCCAAATTACCTGATTAATTATTATACAAGCATAACAACTCTTAAAATAGTCATAGAGTAGTGGCACTACTGTAATCAATGAATTTGAAGTTTTTTTCCCCCTGTGACACCACATCTTTAGTACTACTTCGATTATGCTTGAATTCGTTTGAAATAATCCATTATACATACTGGTTCTTTAAACATTGCCCTCTGCTGGAATAAAATATAATATCAGATGGTCAGCCCTAGTAAAAAGTGTAGGCAAAAGTAAATATCGTCCCCCACAAACAATTCAGGTGAAGATACTGTCTCTGTGTTCCTTTTGGGACCTTTCTCACAATTAGAAAATATACTGCAGATTCATATGTACAGTTTCGTACATTTAAATGCTCATGCATAAAAACATTGGTTTGCCTGAAATCAATGTTGAATATTTATACACTTGTATGTTGTTTCCATAAATGTTTATATGTTAATAATTTTTTTTGAACACTAATTGTTTGCCTTGTGCTCCGTGGTAGTCAAGCTAATTTTAAGGTGTACATTTTCAGGAGAGAGTGGTCTGCTTGTGGCTGTTCTTTATAGACCAAGGAAAAGCCAGTTCAGTGGCGATTCTGCAAGGATGTTTTCAAAATACGTCATGTTCCCTCACTGACAAACGAATGCACTGTAACCAAAGTGCTTCCAAGGCTCCGCGTTCCATATTTAAAGTGGCTCATGCTGTATACACAGGGCGGTAGATAGGAAACCTGCGTCCTGAGAAAACAGCCTCGGCTCCCAAACAGTTATTACTAGTTGTATCCAGAATTCACGTAATAATATCCCTGTGAATCATATTCACATTTCTCCGTGTTGTTTATGTCCATAGGGAGCCTGCCACTAGCAGAGCCAGTAAAACGATTTACATCCTGCAGCAACCCCCTCTGGCCAAATTGAATATTGCGTGTGATGAATTTCAGTTGATTGCCAGAGCTCCCATTGCAATTTTGTAAATCCAATTTGGTAGTTAGCCGTGTTGAACCATGAAATGTGACCCTTGACCCTTTTCCTGCCAGTGTCCCCACGGAGGGTCGATTGTGGGGGTAGGGATGCATTCTGGCCCCCCAGTTCCATTCCTTTAGAAGTGTCTCTGTGGGGGAGGTCCAACTACTTTGTTGTCTGGAATTCCCTTACGTGTGGTAGCAGAGTGAACTGTACTAACCAGTCATTTTGAGGTTATGACAGATGTGTGTAGTATGGTATGGTGGGCAGTATATGGGTGTGGGGAGAGGGTGAGAAGGATATTTATATCAGGTAAGTTTACTGAGAGCACATTCTCAACTGCGGATTATTAGGTGTTCAGGTTGTTATGAGGGCTAGATTTTACATTTTGCCTGGACAAGAGGTTTGGGCGATGAGATATTGTTTAATATTGTTTAATATCTCATCCAAAAGATGGCAGCCCATGCAAGGCAATGTCTTCTTTACTGCCCTGGGGCATTGGTCTTTTGTTTTGACCAGAGATAAGAGTGCCCCCTATTGGCCATTCAACACCACTTCCTGCAGCATCAGGTCTCTCATCCAGGGATTGACTCTGGTTAGCTTCAGTCAAGCCAGAAGGTGGATGGGGTGAGGAGTAGGTGTGAGGAGGTTTAGCGGTGAGGTGGAGAAGGGTGAGAATGATTGGGGATATTTATATTCTAAATATCCTAAAGATATTGTAATAGAAAAAATAAAGAGGAACAGGTCACCCTGAGGAGCAAGTACCTAACCCATAGCTCCACTCTTATCCCGTCTTTCACCCTAGCCCCATCCTGCTTCCCTTACCCCTACCGACACACAGACCCATTTATCTCATGTTGAGTGTATTCATGCTTTTTGAAGCCCTCAGATGTCTGTGTTCTGGTCAACCCGGTGTCTCTGGTCTGGTGCTGTCTCTGGTCCACAGCTGTCCATGGAGACAACTGTTACATCTGAGGGTAGTGTCATTTCCCTTTTCTGCTGGTGTGTTATCCACCCGGTACATCTCTCACAGACCCAGTATATTCTATACTGAAGGCTCTTTGTAGGATCGGCTGTGGTGTGTTAGTGACGTCAACCTGCAGTGGAGTGTGTGTGTGTGTGTGTGTGTACCTGTTTGAACCCACTACTTACACCCCATAGGAAAATATATCCATTGTGGAACAAATGTCTGACTGCTCTGCTTGTGATGCTGCATATTTAAGGAACTGGCCCTGCTTTCAAACAAATTCACCACCCAGGAATAACTACATAAATGACCCACCAGAGACTAAATGCCCCACCCAGCCCTAGCCCTAACACACCCAGCCCAGCCCTAATTCACCTATAACACTACCTGTTTCATATTTGTAACAAAACAACTGTATGATTGCCCAGCATTTTCAGTCAAGAAACACGCAGGCTGTTAAATCATATGTTGCATTACATTGACAAGAAGTTGATTCTATGCATTTTATGTATGCTGTAAATACCCCTGACAGAAAGAGACTATAGCCTGTGGTGAACACCTAGTAGCTCTTGTTTCAGTTCACCCTCCTTCTAATGTGAGAGTAAGTCTGTAGGCTTTATCCCAAATATAATTTATCCAGTGACTAACTCTTGGTCTTTTTCTTCCCCTTTCTCTTTATATCTCAATTTCTGTATATCTTTCTCATCTCTGTTGCTGTATCTGGCCTGTCACTGTTTTCTGGCATCTCTCTCTAGATCTACAGTATGGTTCTGCTTCTTATCAGTTGACGATGTCATGGGAATAAGTAATGGCTGCTTAGTAGAGTGTGTGTGTGCGTGCGTGTGTGCGTGCGCGCATGTGTCTGTGTCCGTCTCTCGAGTCAGAGCCATGATGACTCATCAGAAAATCAGTTCAGTGACAAACCGCAGGATCCCACAGTCACACTGTCAGGTTGTCGCTGGTTCATGTTGGGACAGACATGCCCGTCACTCTGAAGTCCTGCCATAGACTTGATCCAAGAGTGCCGACTCCCAATGTGTGTGTGTGTGTTGGGAATCACTGCAGGAAGAGAATCGGTTTGATGCTCTGCCTACAGAGAGGATTTGTAAGTGTTAACTGTTCTCTCTACTACATGTGTTTGCTCGTTAAACAGTCATCTAGTCATTGGTTTCTGGTCATCGGTTGCCCTCCTTTCTCTTCCATCCTATGGAATGTAACTAGTACCATAAGGAGTCATGGTCGAGTCACGGTCGACTCACAGAGTAAACATTTATTGATGACAGTCATGAAGGTCCAGTAATGGAGGACAATGTGTCAGTGCCCAGTGGTCATTAGTGGATATCTGGTTACTGACTGTCAATCAGTGTTTTATGGCATTTTATGACCCTTTCAGAGGCCAGGACCACATTTGGAGACATGCACTCCACAGTGAGTGACTGGACAGACATACACTACACAGAGTGACTGGACAGACTTACACTACACAGAGTGACTGGACAGACTTACACTACACAGAGTGACAGGACAGACTTACACTACACAGAGTGACTGGACAGACTTACACTACACAGAGTGACTGGACAGACTTACACTACACAGAGTGACTGGACAGACTTACACTACACAGAGTGACAGGACAGACTTACACTACACAGAGTGACTGGACAGACTTACACTACACAGAGTGACTGGACAGACTTACACTACACAGAATGACTGGACAGACATACATACACCACACAGTGTGACTGGACAGACATACATACACCACACAGTGTGACTGGACAGACATACATACATACACCACACAGTGTGACTGCACAGACATACACTACACAGAGTGACTGGACAGACTTACACCGCACAGAATGACTGGACAGACATACATACACCACACAATGTGACTGGACAGACATACATACATACACCACACAGTGTGACTGGACAGACATACATACATACACCACACAGTGTGACTGGACAGACATACACTACACAGAATGACTGGACAGACATACATACACCACACAGTGTGACTGGACAAACATACATACATACACCACACAGTGTGACTTGACAGACATACATACATACACCACACTGAGAGTGACTGGACAGACATACATACACAACACTGAAAATCAGCCATCATTCCAGTCTGGATCATCCCCCACAAATAGGGGCTTCTCAAGCACAAACACTTTGGTTCTTCTGGAATACAGAAAAACACTTTTAGCAGTCTGTAAAATGTCTCACTCAAGCACAGAACAACATATTTTTCACTTTGTTGAGTCTGGGATTTGCCATTGCTACCTTTTAGTTACTGCTGTTATTGATAGGTTGGGTGGGTTACTTTTTAACAACAATTAGAGTTAACATTTTATTCATTATTTTTTTCTTTCACCTCAGCAAAATGTTTGCCGCAAATTTGTGGTATCCAGCTAGCAATAAAGGCCCTCCGTCACGGCAGCAACTCCCTCGGACTTGACAATCGATGACGACGTTCAGTATGTGTTACGAAGCACATCCAATGCTTCGCACAACCAAGAAGGAGTACAAGAACTCTCTGAGCTACCTTGATTGAGCTAATTTCATATTTGATTACTAACCTGACAGACCCGGACGGTGCAGCCAAATCGTTCCACCCCCAACAACCACTTCCCCCACGACTAATCCACGAGCTGGACTGGAAAACTGGTCTCGCAATGGTGTAGCTAAATGTGAGGCAATGACGTTATTTCTGTGCTATTAAGGGGTCTGTCCACGAAGTTAATCAGTAACATAACTTGGATCACTTCAACTCAGTAATCTGATTAGTTGAAGTTTAAGCAGAATGTTTACAGTACGTTAGAAGGCATATATTTGTAGTTATCCCCTTTTCAGTAAATTTCTGTTAATCTGTTGGTTTAAGATTTTCTTCTAATGGAAGATTAAAAACAAAACATTGTTGAAAATGTTGCTGGCTTTGCTGTCGACCTGTAGTTCATGCTGTGGTTTGTAACACTTTTCTAGTGATATTTCAAATAATTGCAGCTGTTTATGTAATTTAAAGAGTACTTAAATTATTCAAAGTTAGGCATATTGTGCAATAATAAGCTTGAGTCGTGGTTTCTGGAAACTAAAGTCATTTTGACGGTTTGTGGAGCACAGCACCACAGGGGAGTTAAGAAGGTAGGCTACTCCCTGAAACTTGTATTCCATATGGGCTGGGATCCAAACACTGGTCTCGCAAGAGGGGATTTTTCACTGGCACTCCACTGTTTGCAAAAACACATTGATTGATAGGCAGTTTAGGCTACACTTCTTCCATTCAGCCGTTTTTCTGTTACAGAGTTCGCATTTATGCATTCATTCTCACAATATGTTGCATAAACTGTACATACCATTGCATTGAGGGAAGTGGGATAACTCAGTAACAAACTTTAGAGAGAAATGTATTGCCGGAGCCCCTTAAACATGTCCCATCTAAAAGATGAAAATTATAGCCTATTTGATTGTTATTCTGGCAGTAAAATATCTGTAGAAGATTACTAAACTGTTATTAAACTAAGGGAATGGCTACTCTGTTTATACCTGGAAAAACCAGAGACTATTGTGGAAATGTTTCTCATCTTTAATATGACAATCATGGTTTGCTAGTCAAGACCCTCAGCTGTTTTGCATGGTTGTGGCTGGATGCCAGGCTTGATGCCCAGGCCCTTTAGCTGGCTGGGTGGCATCTAAGTAAGGGCCAAGGGAGTTCTGAGGTGAAAAGCTTCCAGTATATCTTTCTCAATTGGCACATTGAACCATTTGTCTCAGGGGCTGTGCTCTCATTCTTATAGTCTTTCGTTTCCAGAAAAAGGTGAAGGGGGGGTGGTAATATTACCCAGAGACAAAGGGAGGTGTGCAAACTGACCAAGTGAAAAGAAAGAAAGCTAAAAAATAATTCATGAACTGCCAAAATCCCCCTCAATTGAAAAACAATGCCCCCCCACAGGAACAAACCAAATTCACAGAATCCATTTATCTAAAAAAGTGTCTGTGCGCCCACTTTTTTTTATGAATTCACCTTAAAACCCTCATCAGAGCTTCTTGAAAAGATTTCTGGAGCCCCAATGCAGTCCGCTCTCATTAGTTTGCACTGAAAAGATTTGTGGAGCCCCAATGCAGTCCGCTATCATGAGTTTGTGCTGTTACATTTGATATCCAGTATTTTACCAGACATTCGGTTTTGCGGTATTTTTCTCCTATTCAGTATCCTGTGTTGTCTAAACTCTCAGGACGTGTGGATTAATACATTTTACTTCTGTGGGAAGTGCATCTCAGACAAGCAACTGGTTTCCCAAGGCTTTTTAAATTGCTGCCAACAAAATGTTTAAGGTCACACCTTTAAAGGGATATTTAGCTTGGGGATATTTGTGCCCAGAAGGTTATTTTTATACTTCCTGGGTCATTACATAAGTAATTTGGTCATTGAGTTAACTTTCCCTTATATATCCTTGTAAAATGACATTGTAAACACCAGTCCAATACATTTGTCAGTACCCAGGATGTAATAGTCCAATGTACCCAGAACTGTTTCCTAATTAGGAATGGAAATATAAAGCTGCTTTTCACAGTGATAACCTGATAGCAATGTTTTAGCCAGTGTGTGGGTGAAACCGCTTGATTTGAGTGTTGAAACTGTAACCTATCCAGCACTTACATGACTCTGACATCATCTGTACACTTTATGTGATCCTTGCAATGAGAACCTTGAGTGTGGGTCTGTCTTTTTTTCTCTCCGTCCACACCAGCTGTTCTTTGATATTGAATCCTCATCGTTGGTCTAACTGTTGTTACCCACTTGCTAGCTCATGTCTAGTCAAGAATACATCGGCATGTTCAATACGTAACACGCAGGATTGTGGTTGCAAATTGCAGGAGATTTGAGTGATGTGTGCACAATGCACAGGGACTTAATACTGTTCCGACATAATTGTCTTCACACGTGCAAAACGCAGAGTGGGCTCTCAAAAATGTGTCTCCAGCTATCGATATCTGCAAGTCTACGCAAAATAACTGAACATCTGACGTCTGCTTTGATATGTCACGGCAAATATAGCATAATGTCAATTAACCACAACTGTCTCTTTAATCTTGTATCTTCCTAAGATCAGGAACCTGTGTGCTCTGAACCGTGTTCAATGTTAACATAACATCTCAATTCAATCAAACCCACATTGTGGTATTTATGCAGTTGCTTTGTTTCCAAAGGTGTAATTAACCCACATACTGGTCTTGTATAATGTATATAAAACTGTTTCCATGGTGATACAGGATGAATATTAATCTGTAAACATTGCTATGGTGGGTTTCAAAGAATCCCAGGCTTATTCATTGTTGTCAGTAGTATATGTCAGAAATGAGTCTCTTTGAAAATGGTAATAAACCAACTCTGTCAATGTAACAACACAGCTGAGATGCAAACATACTATCCAAACACACACACACACACACACACACACACACACACACACACACACACACACACACACACACACACACACACACACACACACACACACACACACACACACACACACACACACACACACACACACACACACACACACACACACACACACAC
>JACXGJ010012538.1:0-17725 GCA_016801105.1 Esox niger
GCCCGAGCCAGCGGCGCCCCCTTCTGTCCCGGCTCCACCGCCGCCCGAGCCAGCGGCGCCCCCTTCTGACACGGCCGCTCCTCCGCCGCCCGAGCCAGCGGCGCCCCCTACTGTCCCGGCCGCTCCTCCGCCGCCCGAGCCAGCGGCGCCCCCTAATGTCCCGGCCGCTCCTCCGCCGCCCGAGCCAGCGGCGCACCCTACTGTCCCAGCCGTGCCGCCCCCTCTACCCGTCCCGGCCGCTCCGGGTGCTGGGCTTTCCCCGGTCGGTCTGTTGCCGGAACACCCGCCCCCCCTTGACTCTCCTCGTCTTGCGGTCGGGAGCCCGCGCCTTTGGGGGGGGTACTGTCACGTCCTGGCTATGCCCCTAGCCATCTTTGTGCTGGCTGGGGCCATAGTCAGGATGTGGCCAATAGAGGTGCCTCTAGCCACCTCTATGCACTTGGGTCTCCCCAATTGGAGGCAGGTGTTGTGTATTGCCTCCAATTGGGGAACCTATTTAAGTTGACTGTTTTGAACACATGGGTGTGGTTTATTTTGGTTGTTAGCCGTAGGCTATGCACGCCCAGTCATATTAGCTGCTTTGAGTTTGTTTGTATGTTTCTTTTGTTCTTTCTTTATTAAACAATGGATTTCTACATCCACACCGTCTCTGCGCCCGTGTCCTTCCAGCAACATGACAGGACAACTCTAAAAGAGAACGTCAAAATAAGTGTAGCAGTTAAGTAATGGCTGATTGTGACAGAGTAGGTTATGAATTGAAAAGACTTGACATAATAAATAACCTGTGTTGAAAACAACAGGATTTAAATGTGGCCTAGTTATGAACTAAAGCATTAAACAATATAATGTTCATTTTGGACAGTAATATCATTACTATTTATTTATTTTTTGGCCCGTGGTTTGTCATTCCTGTCAGCGTCCCTGGGTGTACAGACAGCAAATCTGGCTTCTAAGTCAACGTTTAGAATGGATAATTTAGCATAGTCAACGTTTGGGAGGTACCAAGTCATATAGATGCTGCTGTCATTTAGTAATAACATTACTGCATTCACCTGCACCATACCTAGCGATTTTTAAGAGATTGAGCATCCCCGACTGATTTCCCTTCAAACCTTAGGCATGATCCTCTATCACTGATTCCATGAGACCGTACACATGGACTGCCTCTGTAAAGCGGTTCCTCTGGGTGGTATGTGCCACTCTGAGTCACAAGGCTGTGGGTTGTTGTGTGTTGTCTGGCAGGCTGGCCGATTCCTCCTGGGATCCGTCAAGCCCCTGAGAAATGCAAGGAAAGGAGAGGAGTGGGCCCGTTGGATGTGTCATCATGACCCACTTAACACAACAAGGTGGTTAAGCCGGCATAATGCTGAAATATGATAATGAGGTTTCCTACACATGCAGATAGAACTCTAAAGGACTTTCCATCTTTTGAAAGAATATGCAGTTTCCAGGTTTCTCAAGCCAATTCTCTTTTGTAATAATTTTGTGGAAGGGTGAACGGATTGAATTTGAAGTATTTCCTTTCCACTGTGTTTTGAAAATGTACTTATCTTGTATGACTGTACATTTGAAAAAATTATTCAAATGTCAGAGGCCCCTTGCTGAAACAGCTTGACACATTTCTCTCCAAAAATAGGAATTAAATGTAAACAGAGAGACAAAAAAGCAAGACCAGAGCTTCGACTTTATCAATGTGTCATCTTACTGTTCATCCACAGTCCAAAACCACTAGTAGACTCAGGGAGCAAAAGCCATTTCATTATAACAAATAAACTGCCTGAAATTGACTTTAACCATTATAATAATAGAACATTTACATTGACATTTTCTCAGTTAGCAGACACTTTTATCCAGAGTGACTTATAGTTGTATTAAAGAACCAAGAAGAAAGACAAAATAGTATGTCAGATGTTTTATTCAAATTGTCAAAGTATGAGAAACAAAAAAATCCACTTTCTTCTCTAGGATAAGATATTAATAGAATTAGGGAGAGCATTTAAAGAACAGAAGATCTAGTCTAGAGCTGAACCAGACCTGATAAGAAGAGAGACAGAGTTTCTGGGAAATTAGCTGGGGAAAAGTATCATGATAGCATGTGTGTAATTTTATATTCCATATATAGTGTGCTTGTAAGAGGTCTGTCTGTGAACTCTCAGTGTAGTGTCACCTAGACTGTGGTAAGGATCCCCAAAATGAGACTGAGGTTTGCTTTGGCTGGCTCACTTTGAACAGTTTCCCAGAAATACTTGACATATTAAATCATTTTATTATTACTTTCCCCCATCCATTTAATGTGGTCTTTTAACGGGTAAGTGACATCGGAATGTTATTAATGTTTTTTGTCAGTAAAAATTGATCTGACTTGACTCTCAAAGAATTTCCTTGATTGTCCTGCATGTGTCCGATATATAGTCAGTTGTCAGTTTGTAAGGTACACCCATACACTGTCGTGCTCATCGTTCATCGTTACCTGGCACTACACATCTCCAATTACTTCAAGCAAAGTTGGTCGATAAATATCTCACTCTTGCAGACTACTGAGAACAATGCTCACAGATCCAGTCTGCTTAAGGGGTGGCTTGTCATTTTTAACCAGTAAAAGATAACCCTGTGAGATGTCTACTTACCTCTTCTCCGCATTAAGTTCTCTTGTCACCAATAAAGTATGAAATGGTCAATATTGAAGGCAGGCAGACAGTTTGGATAGATTATCTGTGTTGTTGCTGACAATTTTGGTATACATAGGATCTTTTGATGTATATTTGATTGGATGAAAAAAATATATACAGTAGAATGTTGTTTTGTTTGTTTGTGATTGAAATGCACAAATGTATATAACTATTCACTTATTCATTATTGACAAAGCTTGGCGTCAGTTACGGCACATTACAATATACAGAATTCCTACCACTTGATAAAACATCCATTTAACATTTAGTCCAAATTCATTTGTCAAAACCTCTCACATTCAACCAGAGCTAAGAGCAATTGATCTGCCGTGTTTTGCTTTTTTAAATGTCCCCTTGAAGAAGCCAATTCACTGGAAAGAAATTCAGAGAGATCTGTAAAGATTGATTTATCAAGATGGAATATTGAGTGTTCCTGAAGTCTACTTTCACCTTCAACATGCGGGAAGAGATAGCTGGTGCTACAGTCGGGGAAAAATTCCAGGCCATGTGTGTTGCTGGTAATTTCTACCAACCTCTTTTCTCTTAATCTCAAGGTCACCACTGAAGTTCTCCAACCCTTCACACACACATCTCAAAGATATGTTCAGACAGGCATATCTACTGGCCTCCCTCTGGATCTGCTAACGTCTCTATTTGCAGGATGTGACAGTTCTGCCAAAGTGAGCTCATTTTAGTCCCAGTCCTGATTGTGTAATGTCCCTGGGCTCGTGTCATCATACCCTCGGAGGAACAGAAACGATGATGGACGCTTCCTGTAACTTAAGGTTTAATGTGACACTGCAAGAGACCACTTTACTCTGCCTTTCATTGGCTTCTCAATGGGCCTCCTTCAACTCTAATAATCCTTGTAACAAGCATGGTTTCAGAATCAACAGGTAGGACTATTGGACTTTCCGCAAATCAAATAGTACAGCCACTGCAATAACTAACAAATTGTGATATGTTAGCCTGCCATGCCTGTAGATTTACCACTCTTTTGAAGACATCCTCTCTATGACATACATACATTCATAGGACAGACGGACTGTTTGTGTGCATGCAGATTCCAATCTTTTTATGCCATCTTTTAAACGTCAAAGGAGACAATGATTGACATGCCGGCTGGAAGTGACAGATCTGATAATATAACAAAACCATGGTGAGGAAATGAGACATGCCGAGACAGTCTTGTGATGCTTTATGGAGAAGTGGAAGTTGGTGGCTGATGCCACTGTTTTCAGGCCAGGCTGCTCAGTAATATGTGCCCTGCAGGGCAGAGGGCGAGAGGGGCAAGCAGAAGGCAGAGAGACGCTGCCAGTTCCATGGATAAGGGATGTCGTTTAGCTCTCAGAGGACACCCGGACCTCCACCTCACCTCTGACTCCTATCTGCCATTCAGAATGTGCGGCGTCATCAGTTGTTCTGATGCTGACGTTTAAACTGGAAATCTGCAGTTGAAACAATCACAAAGCATTATAGCCGCCTGTTATTACTGTAAAAATCTGTGGCATGAGGCTGAAGAATTGAACCACTCTGAAATTCATAGAGCTATGGGTTCAAGAACATAAGATATCAAAAGTATAGTTTGGAATATTTTGTATTTCATTAGAATTTCTACAATGAAATAACCAGTGTTAGACAGAATTGTAGCTATGAAATAATGCTTTGAGTGAGCGTTGTTTGACGGACTATCTTCTGTCTACCACACCTGATAATTATGTGGCAAGTGACTGCATAGTAGTTAAAGTTATCAGAATGTTGCTGGTTTGAATTCTTGAGTGAACAAGCCATTTGGTCCTAATTCCTCATGCAAGTTGCCCAGGAAAAAAGTGCATTGTGTGTAAAACTCAATGAAAGTAGCTGTTAGAGAACAGGGTTCAACGCCATGGTCAGAATGAGTAGTCGCTGTTTTGTTCAATGTCATTGGTGTAGAATACCTTTTTAAAATCTGTGTTGCACCAATGCAGTTTTTACATGATGGCAAAATATCACATGAGTTGACCATAGAGACAAAGGCCGTGACACAGCCACTCATATACACAGAGTGGGTATTTTAATACGGAGGATTTAATGTGTGCATATGACCGCATAATGAAACCATTATAATCCAGGGCCCTGCATATAAAATAGGTATTAATTCATCACACTAATCGCACTGGTGTAATTCTGATGACCAGTTCATAAACAGGCTAAGCACTTGTCATTGATGCCTTAAATATCACCCCAGCTTTTTTGTTTGGTGTTTATTCCAATAGACCCCATTGTTTAAACAACACTTACTGAACCAGTACTGTTGTGCAATAGCTATTCTGTGTGAAATTTTTTAATTAATTCAACCACAACAACTGAGCCATCACAAAGCCTTCCACGGCGCATAGGCGCATTCGGCATGCGTCCCCATGCCATTGTATGCTGGTAGCTAAATCTATTTGACGTTTCCTCCCTTGCATTGAAATTTGGGATGTGCTCGCTTGTATCGCTGTGTGAACGTTTATGTATGCGTGCGTGCGTGAGTGCGCGCACTCCCAAGCGCGCGCGCATCCCCTCCCCTACCCAACACTACATCCATGTGACAAGAGCTCCTCGGCCCCTTTCGATTCCCATGGATCGAATTACTGGCTGCTGGCTCCACAGCGCAGCCCACCGCCTCTGCTCCAATCACGGGCAGGCTCGCGCTCCCCCGTTCTCACCAACCTACTGGTTCACAATTTCATACATCGGTCTGGAGGTATTGCCTCACATCAACCCAACTTGATTTCTCATTGCTGTCTGAAAATGAGAGTATCAATCGCGGTGCCATCTGCATGCTTGACCTATCTCGGGCTCTAGACCCGGAGCTGGGAAGGGAGGGAGAGTACCTCTCTCTTCTGTCACCATCGCCCGCTTCGCGTTCCACGGACACCGGGAGCAAGCCGACACTCGATTAGGAGAGAAATAATTTAATCGTCTAGCACAATTGTATCCTTTCTCTCTTAAACAAGCATCCTAATCCAGTCTTTCACACTGGAAACGGGTAGGCAGTAAGAAAATAACTAGTATCAGTAGCCGCTATTTCTGCCGTGGAAATACATTAGTAGGGTGTTGAGCCCTACTCGTATTTGGTGAACCCTGGATTTAGTGAACATGGAGACGGTGGAGAAGGAGTGCGGGGCGTTAGGTGGACTATTCCAGGCAATAGTCAATGATATGAAGGTAGGTTGGAGATCTTCATTGTTCGCAACATATCAGTTAATTTTCAAAAGAAATGACGTTCCTCACTGTTTACCGCATTTATTTTCCCTTGATGGAATAAAACCGCTATTCTGTCATAGTTGCGGCGATGGGCTATAGACGACCAGACTGTATTCATCCGAAATGACTCTCCTCTGCAAGGTTTGCGCATTCGTCGCGCTATATAAATGCTCCTTTGACAGGCACAATAATAAAATACAATTTCTGTAGTAGCCTACTATTGCATGTTGTTTTGTGTGTCAGCGTTGGTTGGCTCTACATAGATGGATACGACTAAACCTAGTTACCATGTATGCTCGGTTTTAAATGTATGTGTGTGTTAGGGTGAATTACACACATGAAAGGATTGTGGCGGTATGTATGTATATAGGTTTCATTAACAAAATTATATGGATTCAGTGTCAGATGTAGGTTAAGCACTCGAAACTCGCATGCACTTTTTATACACCTCCGGTATGTTGCGCGTTGGTAAATATAGTCGCATTGTTTTAGGCTTTGTGTGTGAGAAAGATAGCGAATTTTCTGCCGCTTGTAGAAGGAAACGCCATTGATTTTCTGTCAGGTTAATTTTTAAAGAGGCCGTGTGAGCATGAGAACTCCGACAGCGGTCATGCGTCCAGCAGTGCACGCCTGTGTCTCTCTAGATTGCCCCATAGTGTTGGCCTAGCCTACTGTAAGGTCAAGCCTTATGCTACTTGTTTTACAGCAAGGGCCCATTTGACCAGCGGTGGTCCAGAGATGTCAAGCCATGCTCATATCTACACCCACAGTCACTAGCCTTTAGATGGTCTGACTCACTAATGGGACAGAGTTACTATCTGGACTGGAAGTGTTAGCTCTCACATGGAAAGAGTAAGATGACTGTTATTTCCATAATGGTCATAATCAGTGCCTTTGTTTCCTTTCTCTGAAAAACCATTGCTTTGAAGCTATGACAAGGGAATTCTACGTCATCAGGCAGCCAGTCTCATGTGAATAGGACCGCAGTTAAACCCATGTTTTTCTTGGTTATTATTTCTGGATGCACCCTCTGGCTGTTTGTGCATCATAGGATTATGAGGAGCTAGGGACATGTAAAAATGCTACCTCAGATTAACAACATCCCGTATTAATAACCCGTGTCACACACCCCACTCTCATGGTTACATCTCATGCTGTCTCCTCTGTCTTTCTATCTCTCCCTTTCTCCTTCTCTACTTTCCACACTCATCTCATTCATAATTTAAGCCACATATTCCATGGTCTTCATCTGATCTCTTACTCCGTGAAGGAAACCGAAATATGGGTCAAGTGGTGAGTGCAGCTGCATTCATTCACCAATGGTCAGCTC
This sequence comes from Esox niger, assembly GCA_016801105.1. Lineage (NCBI taxonomy): Eukaryota > Metazoa > Chordata > Actinopteri > Esociformes > Esocidae > Esox > Esox niger. The sequence continues at coordinate 7,231 of JACXGJ010012538.1, forward strand.
TTACGTTGGTCACTGTAATACTGATTTTGGTGGGTATTCCCACAACAGAGTGAGTTGCCGACTGGTAAGATCTAAGCCACTGGCTGCCTGCTGTGTTAGTCTTCTAACTCCAGAGTGCAAGTTGTCACTAATGACCCACCCCTCAAGGGGCTCTTGTTGTTGGTGGTGGCAGACAAGAGGAACACGCACACTAAAGAAGCAGATTTCCCCATGATACCCAGCTGTTGGATGGAGATTGTCATGCGAACACGGCCTCACCTGTTTGTTTCTTTATAACTGTGCGTGGAAATACCAGTGTGGAGGGATGCTGTCATAGTACTCATCGAGAAACCTGCACGATTACACCACCAGCAGTCAATTATTCCTTGTTGCAGTTGAAACATGGCCCACCTGACAGCTTTAAACAAAAAATAATAAAACGTCTCTAAGCAAAATAATGTACATTCTTCTACTACAGTTTTACATTCCCATACAGTTGAACCAAGTCTCAGGTAATCAGTTTAAAATGAAGCTGGTTTAGCTTCCATTCCTCTCATCTTCACAATCCCTTTGTTTCTGGATCAAATGAGACAGCCATAGTGCACGCACAGCCACCAGTCAAATGTGTCTCCTTTCACTGGCCATGTTTCTGCAATACAGTAGAGCGCCAGAACAAGTGAACCAAGGTCCTCTTATATTTAAAAATACAGTACTGGAGAATGTGCATTGCAATCTCAGTGACATCAAGTGCCTCCCACCCCCTTACACACACAGTTCTTTACCGTAGGGGGTTTTGGTCTTTGTTTTCCCATCTTACCGCATGTGTGTAAAGGTGGGGTTTGTCAGCCCCCCTCTAAATAGATGCTGAGGCAGCGCAGGCTTAACATCCCTTAGGGCAAAATGTTATTGCATGGTTGTTATCTGTGTGTTAGTTCGATCAAGGATTGTGGGAATTTCATTTGAAGGCATGGGAGGGGTCAGATTCGTGGTGAGCTTTGTCTCCCCTTGGCCCCCGGCCCGGTGTACATTCAAATGCTCAGTGAGTGGCTACCAGACAGAGAATAAGCGGTACATATGACTAGAGTGAATACATGGGCCTGAAGACCATGAGTCCGCTGTGGTCTGTCTGCAAGCTGCACCAGTCGCAGATCCTTGCGGTTGACATTCTCAGGCCCTGTTACACTTCTCTCCAAGGTGTTTGTGCCAGTCCGTCTCATGTCACACGAGCACAGACAAACCCACACAACACGGAACGACCCTCTGAGTCAATGGGTTTGTATGGTCAGCTGAAACAGTTAATGCACTCCTTGGAAATATCAGGATTTTTTTCAGTAGCTGGTGTTGCACCCTTTGTCTAAAATAACTTCATGTAGCTGTTCGTTGTGACTTACATAGACTAGGAGGATATTTTTCCACACTCTTCTTTGCGTTACTGCCCCGACTGTGTCATGTTCAAAAGCTTTATAGCAAGCACGGCCCCCTTCGACCCCCCTCATCACCACAGCATTTCAGTAAGATTGAGAAATGGGCCTTGACACCAATTCCATAACCCTTCTATTCATGTTTTTGAGCCATTCTGTTGTTTGGTACTTTTTCTATGGAGGATCCATGTTCGGTTCAGCAGCAGATTTTTGACGCAGCCACACATGCTGAATAATTCTCTGGTACAATATGGAATTTGTGATTGACTCAGTGCTGACAAGTTGACCAAGCCCTCAGGGAGCAAAGCAGCCCCAAACCATTATCACACTTCTTCCATACCTTATGGTTGATATAATGTTTCTTTGTTCAAAGGCTGTTTTTAATTTTCACCAAATAACTCCACCATTGACTCATTGACTATCTAGAGAACATATTGTTCCAGTACTTTTGGTCTTTATTCAGGTGTTGTCAGAGATAGGATAGTCAGGTGTTGACTTGGGATAGGATAAGCTACAAATGCCCCAGGGACATTCATTGTGGATAGAGAGGCCTGTACATCCCTTATTGTTTCTCTGGGGTTCTTAGAGACATGTATGAGCGTCTTTCAGTCATCTCAATTTGGTGGAACGACATGTCCTATGTAGACTTCCAGCAGTCTACACTTTTCTCCATTGAAGATCCATCAGTCAGTGGAATTTTGTACTCTGTTTGCTTGAAATTTGGCTTTGTAAACACTTCCAAAGTCTCAACGGCATCAATTCTTCTTCTTCAGAGGGTTGGTGACCATGGCATGATGTTTTACCACACACCCAAGTGGTTAAGACCAATCTAGAACAAGTTTCTAGTCTTTATAGAAGGCTGGACACTCCCAAGTTTCTCTTTAATTATTTTAATTTCATGTGCACCTGTTTTGTTGCACCTGGTTCTAATTTGAGCCATTTTACATGATGAAAAGTGCAGGGTTGTGTGAACGTTTTTGCATTGCATTTCTATGTACATATTTTAAGTCCACAAATGGTTAAACATTTTTTGTGTAATTTTTGTAAGATTCGATAAATTGGGTTATGTTTATCACAAGAAAAGAAATACATTCACATGATTCAATGTGTGTGCGGGTGTGTACATTCTTGAGGGATTGACTTCTCAAATAAGTCCATAAATTGTCTCTTAAATAGACATTTACTTTTGACTCTACCCAGCTATGGCTGTTATAGGTCATGTGGTTATAAGATATATTGTTTGTGAGTGTTTACTTTCATCTCAACTGGGACGGCAGATAGCAGTTCAGTTACTGAAATCACTGCTGCTTTGAATCCCAGAGCCACCAAGGTAAAACATCTGTTGTTGTGCCCTTGAGCAAGCAGTCAAACCTTTATGATTCTTAAAATCACTCTGGATATGAATGTCCTGGAGTGGCAACAACAACATAACTAAACATGAAAGTGTCTGATGAATCACTAAGTTTGTGCACTTAAAAAAACATTCAAAGTCAGACTTTTCTTCCTGTGACTCATTGAATTAAAAATAGAACATACAGGCAGTGTGTGTTTGTGTGTCTGGTCTGGCTAGCTTGGGGAGATCCCATAGCATTGCTCAGAGTGCGTGTTAATGGCTACACATGTGTCCCATCTCTGGTCACTGCCTTTAGGCAGAGAAGCAGAGAGGACATGCATTCTCGTGACTCATGTGTCTGCGTTCCGTCGACTTCTCATCTCTTTGTTGGAGCCATTGATGCTATGACTACGTGCTGGGCCCCGAACCTCCAAATGAGCATGTGTTCTCTGTCTCTCATTAGGCTTGTTAGAGATGAATCGACTGGTTTCAGATTGAAAGATCACATTGGGACAGTGCCAGTGGTTCCCAGAGCAGGCTTTGTTGGGCCTGTCAAACTCATTTCATCAAATTAATTTGTTGACTGTAAAACCAGTCAGTACTGTGATAATTATGAACAGGAAAATAAATGGAGCAACCAATGTTTTTTGCATTGATTTTCTCGAAGAGCAAATAGAAGTGGTTGCTTTCTTATATGTACAATACAATGTGCTTTTCACAGTTATCTCATGCACAAAATATATTTGTGTAGGTTCCCACACACAATACCTTATTCTTTTACTATGGGTCTCACTGACTACAGTTCAGTCATGCTCACCCATTTCCTCAAGGTCAATCCACCCTCCAGCAACATCCATCTTCATGCCTCGCTGTTTCTTCATGAAGGACAGCCGTCAGTGACCAACCCCAGAGTTCTACAAAAACCTTTTTATTCCTCAGTATCAGAGTGGTTTCCGTCAATCAAACATAGAACCTCTGTGATGACTCCCATCCATTAGGCTGAGTGGGGGTGACCCCATATTGGCACTATACGGAAACAACCATTTCTCATCTGAACATTGAAGATCTTTGCCTACCAGTCCAGAGAGCTAGAATTTAGATGGACCACTTGGGCTAAGGCAGGATTTATCGGTAAGTATGACTGAGAGATGAAAATGAAATAAAATCAATAAAAACACATATAGGGAGAGAGAATGAGAGCGATAGAGTGAGCCAGGGATTATAGGAAGAGAGACAGGCTTGGAGAAAGAAGCTGTTCCTCTCATGTTAAGTCATTTACATTATTCATTTCTGCATGGCTGCAGGCCACTGTGGTAAATGGCAAAGAGGGAGATTATTTGCCACCAGTGAGTGAGATGCACTGCATGGATGCGGATATGAGATTGAAGCAAACCTGCTGTTTTTATCAAGGGCCTAGAACAGTCCAATACCACGCTACACAAAATTGAGATAGGATAAGCTGCAAATGCCCCAGACAGTCAGACCCGAACAGGCATCAACCACCACCTGACAATCCTCCATCTTGGCCCACTCAGCTCCTCTCCATCCTCATCTCCATTCTTCCTGCAGCCTTCCATGCGGCTGAAGAATAAAAATAACTAGAAATGGATGGGAGCATTGGACCGTCTCAACCTCATCTGGTTGTAATGTCTGGAAAGTGGAAGGTCAAGTTAAGGAGATCAGTGTCAGAGATACATCATGGTCTCACGAAGATGACCGAAAACCGTTTTGAAGCAAGACCAAGGAGAATGTAACGAATGTATTCGCATATATTAAAATTCGAAAGACTTCAACTGTGTCTATATGTGATTATCCTTACCCTGTAACGAAAAGGCTGGATGGAATCTTTCCCACTTTATTAACATATTTAGATTGATAAGATCCTGGTCCTCATAAATTATGCAACAAACCACATTTTTGTTTTATCTGACAACGACCTGTTGCCTGTATCCTAATGTCATTTGAGAGCAGCATTTCACCAACATGATATCAACGGCAACCCAGACATTGGGGCAGACTTATCGTGCAGTCTGAAGGTGTTTGAATAGTGACACGTTCTGTACTCCAGCACATTGCATTTGAAATTAACCAGTAACTACAGTGAGGGGAAAACGTATTTGATCCCCTGCTGAATTTGTATGTTTGCCCACTGACAAAGAAATGATCAGTCTGTATTTTTAATAGTAGGTTTATTTGGACAGTGAGAGACAGAATAACAACAACATAACCCAGAAAAACGCATGTCAGAAATGTTATGAATTGATTTGAATTTTAATGAGGGAAATGTTTATTCGACCCCTCTACAAAACATGACTTAGTACTTGGTGGCAAAACTCTTATTGGTAATCATAGAGGTCAGATGTTTCTTGTAGTTGGCCACCAGGTTAGCACACAGGTCAGTAGGGATTTTGTCCCACTCCTCTTTGCAGATCCTCTCCAAGTCATTAAGATTTCAAGGCTGACGTTTGGAAAATCTAACCTTCAACTCCCTTCAAAGATTTTCTATGGGATTAAGGTCTGGAGACCTCAAGGGCCTTAATGTGCTTCTTCTTGAGCCACTTGTTTGTTGCCTTGGCCGTGTTTTTTGGGTTATTGTCATGCTGGAATAACCATCCACCACCCATTTTCAATGCTCTGGCTGAGGGAAGGAGGTTCTCGCTCAAGATTTGACGGTACATGGCCCTGTCCCTTGTCCCTTTGATGCAGTGAAGTTGTCCTGTCCCCTTAGCAGAAAAACACCCCCAAAGCATAATGTTTCCACCTCCATATTTGATGGTGGGGATGGTGTTCTTGGGGTCTTAGACAGCATTCCTCCTTCTCCAAACATGGCGAGTTGAGTTGATGCCAAAGAGCTTGATTTTGGTCTCATCTGACCATAACTCTTTCACCCAGTTCTCCTCTGAATCATTCAGATGATCATTGGCAAACTTCAGACAGGCCTGTACATGTGCTTTCTTGAACAGGGGACCTTGCGGGCACTGTAGGATTTCAGTCCTTCATGGCGTAGTGTGTTACCCATTGTTTTCTTGGTGACTGTGATCCCAGCTGACTAGATCCTCCTGTGTGGTTCTAGGCTGATTCCTCACCATTCTCATGATCATTGCACCTCCACGAGGTGAGATCTTTCATGGAGTCCCTGTCCGAGGGAGATTGATCGTTATTTTGGGTTTCTTATATTTGCGATTAAACGCACCAACTTTACACAAACCTTCCCAAGAAGCTGCTTGGCGATGGACTTGTAGCACATTCCAGCCTTGTGTATCTTGTCCCTGACATCTATGGTCTTTGGTCTTGGTCATGGTGGAGAGTTTGGGATCTGATTGATTGATTGCTTCTGTGGACAGGTGTCTTTTATACAGATAACAAGTTGAGATTAGGAGCACTCCCTTTAAGAGTGTGCTCCCAATCTCAGCTCGTTATCTGTATATAAGACTCCTGGGATCCAGAAATCTGATTTAGAGGGGATGAAATACTTATTTCACTAATTAAAATGCAAATCAATGTATACAATTTTTGACATGTGTTTTTTATGGATTTTGTTGTTGTTATTCTGTCTCTCACTGTTATAAAACCTACCATTAATAAACCTACCATCAAAATTATAGGCTGATCATTTCTTTGTCGGTGGGCAAACGTACAAAATCAGCAGGGGATCAAATTATTTTTTCCCTCATTGTATGTGGTTAAAGTGCAGACAGTCTGCTTAAATTTGAGGGTCTGTGAACCAAGTGAATAAAGTGGTGTTCTTTTTTTATCAAACTGTAACCTTCTGTACTTGAGGTTTACCAGTGTTTGGCATCTTGTGGTAAACTGAGGTCAATACTGGTGTAGTGTTCTCTTCATGGTATTTTGACACATCTGTGGTTACATCCTTAAGAGTGTTCATGTTCTGTTCGACAGATTAAGAGATATTTATCTTTACAATTGCTAGCACTCTTCAGTCATCAATACAAATGACTTCCGCGGGATACCAGGCCATTTGTGATCACTAAGCTTAACTATTCTGCATTGCCAAGAAAGTACAAAGAAAATAGATTTTGACTCACCTTATGTCCTGGCTATGTGTGTAATGAATTTATTCCGGCCTCATGATTGCCTGTGGTTCTGGCATTGACACCTCTTTCCTTATATTTAGAGACAGCAGCAAAATACTCCAAAAGCCAATGCTACACAGAATCATCACTAAGTACAGTTGAGCAGAAAATGTTAACTTTTGTTTCCCTAAAATGTTAGAACAGTATACAAAATGTCGATTATTGCTATTGGGATCAAAGTTTATGGATGTAAATACTAGTAATGGACTGAAAATAATTGTCCGATGCGGATATATAGAAAACACAATTGGCCGATGGCAATACCTATGTTTTGTCATTTTGGTAAATGTGTGTCTTGGCATTAATTAAATAAAAATGTTTCTTCTTAGTACAGTATTCCTTCAAATTGATTGGTACCATTTGCTGTCCAATATACTGGTGCATCCTAGGGCAAGGTGATCATTTGATAAATATTGTTAATTAAAAATAAATCTGTAATGAAAATAACAGCATTGTTGATATCGTGATATTGCTAATTTTGCTAATAATTTATTCAGAATAAGATTGGATAAATCATTTGGAATGAACTTTTAATGCTGCCCACCTCTGTTATGTTATTTACATAGAAAGTGACCAGAGCATATGAAGTATACTTGTGAACAATTGGTCAGTATTGCTGGTTGAGGAGCCTAATGGTCTGGCAGTAAAAACCAGTTTTTGCATCTGGAAGTGTGTGTCTTTTCGTATTGCCTGTGTCCAGAACTTCAGCTGTCTTCATGAGGTCTATGGACTTAAGACAAGCTCTTGAAAGAGTACTGTCTTGGGACTAAGTATCAGGAGCTCTCCTAGACTGGAGGTTATGCAACACCATGTAAAAGAGTCTGTGCTGTGCATGCATGTTTATGTGTATCTCAGCTTCCAATTATTTAATCAAGCGTAGCTGCATGTATCAATTAGTCTTTTGTCTATCACACGTCTGTAGCCTGTCTGGGTTTCCCACAGCCTATAAACGGTCATCCCAATAACCCTAGGCACATTGACTGGGTCATCGTCAGTTGCTAGTGAGGTTAGAGTACAGTCAGGGAGATGGCTATAGCACCCACCCTAGCCCATCCAACATGGGATTCATCCCCTCCCCCCAAAAAAAGCCCTGGATAAAGAACTGTGAAATTGGACTCTATTGTTGGGATGTTTTATTTGTCTTTTAAAGTCTGAATTGGCCTGATTAGAGAGCCAAAATTGGGCTAATCCAGTCTCTCTCCTGAATCTGTGTTTTATGTCATCCCTCAGAGAACAAAGAAACAAAGGGATGAAGCTGTGAGCTTTTCATCCACTTGAGTCAATATGGTTGGTAAAAAAAAGAATGAATCGAGTTTAAATGTCCTCTTTGCACAAAAATAGGTCAGTGGCCAGTAAAAACACTGGAGAATTCTGCTGAGTCTAGCTAGCCCGTGTAACCTCTAACCTTTCACCTTTGAGGATGGAGAGAGTGCTGATACCAGGGAGAGAGAGAGACAGGATTTGCTGCATACGCGGGAGCGGTTGGCCGTGAGTTGTTGCCGTGGCGTTTTCTGTGCGCTGTCACGACTGTCCGGACGTCTTTATGTGCAGGATGTAGTGATGTAATATGTTATCAGTGGGCGACTGGCCGTCGTGGGGAGAGCACAGCTGCAGACCTGCCCTGCGGCAGTGGGCCTGCTCCGGCAGAGCACCGGCACTCACACCAGTGGTTGCATAGATTTTAATGACTCTCGTGTTCCACTTGGTTAAGGTTGAATGGGAAAAGGCTGCTCTCTTTACCTGCGAACGGTGCAGGCATGCTGGCCGAATGCGTGGAGGGAGAGGGGTGCTTATCTCATGGGTTTTTAGGTCACGTAGCGACTCAAGTGGGGGCGAGTGAGCGGTTTGTTGAGGATGGAACAGGGATACCTCAAGCATGAAAGGAACCCAGCGCAAGACATTACACAATCAGGGACTGCCAGGCTCCCCTCAATTGGATTAAAATGCCCTAATATGCTAATAAGGGACAGGCCGGCAGGGTTGTTATGGGGGGTGTGGGGGGGCGTCGCCGACTCCTTATCTCCCATCCACAAGGCCCCTCCTGATGGACGTCAGGCTTGCCACACAGATTAGAATGCTTCAAACACTGACGGGGAGGCCGTGGGGAAATGTGGCTCTGATTTCAGACCAAATTAACTTACATCAAACACCGAGAATGAGACGAGGGATCAAAGGGCGAGGCGTTCGCTGTAGCCCCCCGTGACATCACCACGATTGGACCCCGTCTCCCTCTCTCCTTCCCGACTCCCTCACTCCCACCCTCTGTCTTTTCACCGTATCACCCTTTCCCATTATCCTCTTCCTGTCTTTCTTTTTACTGTATCCTTCTTTCCTATTTTCCTACGTTGTTTTATTGTGTCCCTGGTTCCTTTCTCTTCTACCCCTCTTTCTGTCAGCATGCAGGGGGTTTGGAGGTGAGTGTCAGGAGAAGGGTGAATGGGGAATGTTTGGCAGTACTTGCTGGTGGAGATCTACAACCCACAGCTGTGTGGTAGGGTGAGGCTTATTTCGCCCTTGGACAGACCGCAGTCTGATATGCTGCTCTCGAATCCAGAAAGTAGCGACTGATAACAGTGGCAAAATGAGGCGAGGAGGCTGAAAACCCGCTCTGCCTTGCAGGTGGAAGAGCTGTTATAGTCGACATGTAAGAGGATGCACTATCCTGTTCCTTATAATTGGCGTGTGATAATGGCTGCAACCAAAAAGAAATTGCATTTATCGAGGGGGAGGCAAAGAAGAGTACTCCGTAGCGTCCTTTCTGGGGGAGAAAATAGGCTTTGATTTGTGTTGCCGTTCACTGGTCCCTTTGATGCCTGCAGTTGCTAGTGGCCGATGGAGACAGAGGATGCGTTGCCCAATCACAACCAGTGATGACTCAGACTGGAGAACATACTAGACGTCTTTGTCATCCTGCCTGTTTGCCGTAACGTCACTCTGCCCGGGAGTTTGTTCTCTTCACAGAAGGTGCAATGTAGCAGATAAAGCCATCAACATCATATTAGTGAGCAAAGACAGGTGGCAAACGCCACTCCTTCAACATTGGACCGACTCCTTTGACGTACATGACGACCGTTGATCCCGGTTCAGATATTTGTACTGTCAACTCATGGGTTTGTGTTGTGTACTATAATATTGACCCCTAATGTGTAGCTCTCTCTGTTTCCAGTGCTCCTACCCAGTGTGGGAGGACTTCAGTGCCAAGGCCACCAAACTGCACTCACAGCTCAGGTAAGACCCAGCTACTGTCCTATGTATGGATCAGTACCAGTCAGTAAACCCCAGCCAATGTCCTATGTATGGATCCGTACCAGTGAGTAAGCCCCAGACAATGTCCTATGTATGGATCAGTACCAGTGAGTAAGCCCTAACCACTGTCCTATGTATGGATCAGTACCAGTCAGTAAGCCCCAGCCACTGCCCTAAGTATGGATCAGTACCAGTCAGCAAACCCCAACCACTGTTCTATGTATGGATCAGTATCAGTCAGTAAGCCCTAGCCAATGTCCTATGTATGGATCAGTACCAGTCAGTAAGCCCCAGCCACTGCCCTAAGTATGGATCAGTACCAGTCAGCAAACCCCAACCACTGTTCTATGTATGGATCAGTATCAGTCAGTAAGCCCTAGCCACTGTCCTATGTATGGATCAGTACCAGTCAGTAAGCCCCA
>JACXGJ010012539.1:0-17723 GCA_016801105.1 Esox niger
CGCCCACGGAGGGCTGGCCGCCTGCGCCGCCGCCGCCCACGGAGGGCTGGCCGCCTGCGCCGCCGCCGCCCGTCGAGGACTGAGGCACAACATAACTGGCACAAACAATGATCAGCTCCGGGTATGGGAACTGCTGAATATGATCCTTAGAACCCCCCAACAAGAACCTGACATTTAGTTGCGTCATTGTGCTTTGAAAAACTAAATATCTAAGTGCTAATAGTAAGACCTCTTTTATGGCTGATAAATACAGTGGAGATTATACTTCAACACTGGCCTGGGAACGCCTCGGGATCCCCAAGTCCGAGCTGGAAAATGTAGCTCGGGAAAGGGAAATTTAGGGTCCCCTGCTGGAGAAGCTGCCCACACGACCCGATACCGGATAAGCGGATGAAAATGAAGAAATGAAGATGAAGACATAGAGTTGTGCTCAAAAGTTTGCATACTCTTGGAGAATTTATAATATATGTACCATTTGAAAAGAAAACATGAGTGAGCAGGCAAATTTTATTTCGAATGGGATTCAAATGCAACCGTAGGTCTTAATATATTACACAATCAGAAAACAAAACAGGGCAACAAAGAAAGAAATTAACAGACCCCTATTCATGTCTGCATACTGATAGTTCTTAATACTGTGTATTGCCCCTTTCAGCATCAATGACAGCATTCAGTCTTTTGTAATAGTTGTCCATGAGGCCCTGAATTCTTGCAGGTTGTATAGCTGCCCATTTACCTTGACTAAATGCCTCCGGGTCATGCAAAGTCTTTGATCGTCTTGCATGAATCGCATGTTTGAAATCTCCCCAGAATCCCTCGATGATATTAAGGTCAGAAGACTGTGATGGCCACTCCAGAAACTTCTCTTTTTTCAGTTCTTTATGTGACATTGATGCAGTAAAGGCTTCATTCTGGCAACTCGAACATGCAGCTCATTTTTGTTATTATTGCATTGTCCTAAAAAAAAAACATATTTTTCCAGAGCAGACTGTATTTCTCTTGAGGTTACTTGTGGGTTTCTCTTTGTATCCTGAACAATTCTTCTGGCAGTTTTGGTTGTAATCTTTCTTGGTCAACCTGACCTTGGTTTGGTAGCGAGAGATCCTTTTCCATCTTTATAAAGTTCCATTATCTTGTTACGCAGGTCTTTTGACAGTCCTTTGCTGCTCCCCTTAGCTCAGTATTTAGCCTGTTCAGTGCATCCACATGAGAGGTGAGAGGAAATAGGCTTGAGAAACTTAACAAAACACAGATGTGTTGACTACCTCTGAGCAAAGGAGTATGGATAGGACGTGTTGCTTGATACTGATGGGCCCCACACATCCTGTCCATACCTCCTGCTAGGAACTGCCAATGTGACTGTCACAGGCTTGATGGATAAGACCATTGACCATAGGCTGGAACATACCATACAAGGTTCAAGATAAAACTTTCTTATTGGAGGGTATTTTTGACTGTGTAATGGCTGGTATTGACCATTGGCCGCCTCCCTTGTATTCTGGTATAAAGATTGTGTTCTTTCTATATTCATTGGAGAGAGAGAGAGAGAAATGAAAGAACTATGGACTGTTAACATCAACGTCTCATGCTGAATAAAGATGGCTCTCCCCTGACTTCTGGCTGCTTTACTTTTGTTCATTGATATCACATGTAACAGAAGATAACAGAGCTAACAAACTCCTTTACTATTTATACACAGACACTAATTGCAATTTAAAAAGCCACAGTTGTGTGAATTTTGCTTTTAATTGCCATTCTAACAAGTGTGTGTAACTTTGTGTGTTTGTAACAAGGCCAAACATACAAGGGTATGTAAACTTTTGATCAGGGCTATTTGGGTGATTTCTGTTATTATTATGATTTAAAAAGGAGCCAAACAACAATGTGATAATAAATGGCTTCATATGATCACTAGCCTTAAATTTTGTTGTTTGCATGATCAGTCATATTTTCAAAATCAATGCCAATGTTTTCCAATTTCTACCAGGGTATGCAAACTTATGAGCACAACTGTATGTACAGGGACATTTATTGACATTGGCAGAACTATTAATAAACAATTAAAGATTTTTTTATATATATTTTACTCCGTGAGATTGTTTACTGTTGTCAAACTTATGCTCTAACTTCATTAATTAAAATGTGTTTGTTTTTTCCGGGCCGCGTAAGCAGAGACGGCCAAAAAGTGTGAATGTCTGTTACTCAGTCAGTCAGTTAACCCCTTGTAAAATAGCGTAGTTGTTTGAGTAGCGGACTTGCAAACTATAGGTCCCCGTTTGTATCTCCCCACAGGCAAAGTGAAGTATGCATTATGAATTATTTCTTATAGACGAAAACTTTGCAGATTTTATGATAATTCCTAAGAAGTTAGTAGATACTAGTACGCCTATTACTAATTTATAAGCTGGTAAAACGGTGAGTGGCAAAAGCCATTTAGTACATAGACGCTATGGTGTAGATGAACTTAATAAAAAACGTTACTCAGTTTAACAAAATGCTCAGTGGTGTCTAGAAAAAGAAAGTGAGGAACAGAAGCGTTCAATTTGCAGTTTTCTTTTAATTTTAACCCTTCTGTTCCTCACTCAAAACAATCCATGTCAACTTTTTTGGAAAGGAAAGAAAAAGTTGCAGTAATACCATTACTTAAAAGTAACAGTCATTTTCAGTTAGGTGTCTCAGACTAAATAAAGTAAATAATCAAACCTCTTCTGGTTCATTTTGAGCTTCTCTTTCAGGCTCAGTAAAGACACTGGGACCACACCTCTTTCCCTCTGAAATAAATTGATAGCTCTGTCAATTACATTGTCAATATAATCTCCTTATTTCCTTAATCATGTAATACTAGGCTTTGGTCAATGGTGCATTATACTGCACAGAGCATAGCGTGTAATTGCGTTACCATTATCTATTTCCCCTGTATAGAAAATAACCTCCGCTGCACAAAAATCCCAGTACAGACAGAGGCACTTGTATCAGTAGCAAACCTTGGTCACGGGTGTGACAGGGGGTGTTTTCTTGGTCCTTCTCCAGAGAGACAGAATCTCTCTCAATGAGGTATGTCACAAAGATTGTCTCCAACAGGCTTAGCAACAGGAAAGCAAAGATCACTATACAATAGGTTGCTGTGAGAGAGAAAACATACATTATAAAATATTTATTAAGTCTTTTTTGAGTATGCATGGATTGGGTTAAATGCTGTCAAATTAAAAGTAACATCTTGATTGATTTAAGATCTGTTTTAGTCTGTGTGATAATTCATTTACAAAAACAAATAAACAAATCAATTGTTTTTCACATGCTTCAGTAACAAAGGGTACAAGGTAAAAGTGAAACATTACTTAACTGACCTTTAAAAGAAAATCATAACAAAAGGGAAAACAATGTAAAAGAGTAACACAACAAATGCATATTAACTCTTGTGAATATGAATAACATGGACTAAAATACACTCACCTAAATGATTATTAGGAACACCATACTAATACTGTGTTTTACCCCCTTTCGCCTTCAGAACTGCCTTAATTCTACGTGGCATTTACTCAACAAGGTGCTGAAAGCATTCTTTAGAAATGTTGGCCCATATTGATAGGAAAGCATCTTGCAGTTAATGGAGATTTGTGGGATGCACATCCAGCTCCCGTTCCACCACATCCGAAAGATGCTCTATTGGGTTGAGATCTGGTGACTGTGGGGGCCCTTTTAGTACAGTGAACTCATTGTCATGTTCAAGAAACCAAAATGAAATGATTCAAGCTTTGTGACATGGTGCATTATCCTGCTGGAAGTAGTCATTACATGGATTGGTACATGGTGGCCATAAAGGGATGGACATGGTCAGAAACAATGCTCAGGTAGGCCGTGGCATTTAAACGATGCCCAATTGGCACTAAGGGGCCTAAGGTGTGCCAAGAAAACATCCCCCACACCATTACACCACCACCACCAGCCTGCACAGTGGTAACAAGGCATGATGGATCCATGTTTCTCATTCTGTTTACGCCAAATTCTGACTCTACCATCTGAATGTCTCAACAGAAATCGAGACTCATCAGACCAGGCAACATTTTTCCAGTCTTCAACTGTCCAATTGTGAGCTCTTGCAAATTGTAGCCTCTTTTTCTTATTTGTAGTGGAGATGAGTGGTACCCGGTGGGGTCTTCTGCTGTTGTAGCCCGTCTGACTCAAGGTTGTGCGTGTTGTGGCTTCACAAATGCTTTGCTGCATACCTCGGTTGTAACGAGTGGTTATTTCAGTCAAACTTGCTCTTCTATCAGCTTGAATCAGTCAGCCCATTCTCCTCTGACCTCTAGCATCGACAAGGCACTTTCGCCCAATGGACTGCTGCATACTGGATGTTTTTCCCTTTTCACACCATTCTTTGTAAACCCTAGAAATGGTTGTGCGTGAAAATCCCAGTAACTGAGCAGATTGTGAAATACTCAGACCGGCCCGTCTGGCACAAGCAACCATGCCATGCTCAAAATAGCTTAAATCACCTTTCTTTCCCATTCTGACATTCAGTTTGGAGTTCAGGAGATTGTCTTGACCAAGACCACACCCCTTATTGCATTGAAGCAACTGCCATGTGATTGGTTGATTAGATAATTGCATTAATGAGAAATTGAACAGGTGTTCCTAATAATCCTTTTGGTGAGTGTATATGGATAAGAGTGTGTGCATTGGGTAGGGTTGTGCTAAGTACTCTGAACAAACAAGTATCGTTTTGATATGATTCTTTAATCACATAATCCCTGACCTGAGAAACGTACTGAAAACTAGACATTCTTGTGTCTCTCACTGGGTGCGGAGTACTGAGCACTCAATTGGCAGATTTGGATGTTATTAAAGAAAGACAGGATGTTCATTGAGCCAGCTGCTACGACTGGAGCCTCTTTTTCTAAAAAGTTTCCTAGTGAAGTGGTAACGCATCAACCTGCAAACCCCAGAAGTCCTATAGTCTGGGGCTTGGCTGTGAGCCAGCTACTCGGCCATGGCAATGGAAACTGTAACCATTCTGGACTTGAGGGCACATGTGGAAAAGATGCATACGTGTACATTTTTGTGTGAGTTTGTGCCAGTGCATTACCTATTACAGGAGTCCTGTTTGATGTGGATGGAAGTATGTCTTTGAGGATAAGCAGCATAACAGAGATGGCCAGCAGCACCGTGACCTTAAATCCCAACTTTTCCCCCCGTTGGTCTGAGATCAGGAAGGAGGCAAGGTCCAGAAGCAGGAAGAACAGGACAGGAAGCACAAAGTTGGTGATGTGGAGGAGTGGCCTTCTTTTCATGATGATCTAAGAAGAGATGAGCAAGAAAGAAGGATCTGAAAATATTGTTCATGCTTTAAATTATCTAAAAAATACTTGATGATGCCTATATTAGCACTACATAAATAATTTGAAAACCTCTACGAAAGTAGGTCATGGTCTGTAAAGGTCACATTAGCATTGCATAAAGTGTGATATCACCCATATCAAATGTGAAACCTAATGTGATCAAATATGCTATTAACCTGTGCTCTATAACAGCTTAAAGCCTGTATAAATTATGTAAGCTGGAGGCATCACATTGTTAATAACACTGTCATACATCTTGGTATTCCCATGCCAGGATAGTAAATATCATTCCATGGACCACACATTATAATGTAAAGATACATGACTGTAAGATGCTTTGGAAAAAAGGATGTTGACTTGCAGTACTGTATGAATGCATTTCCATGGGTGGCAATTTTTATACTTGGGTTATATGGTCTAAAACACCTGGGAATTCAGCTAATCAGTATTCAGGGCTCAAACTACTCAAAATATCAACCAGGTTGTTTGAAACCTGAATGCTGATTGGATAAAAGGCATTGTATATACAGCTCCGGAATAAATTAAGAGATTTGTGCAAAGGCATTGTAAATTACACTCAAAGCTATCCTTTTCATCTTTTTTGGAAAGGAAAGAAAAGTGTGCAGGGGTCTCAAAATGTTTTCCTGAGCTGTACCTCCATATATCATGGATGTGGCATCATGTAACTTTTGACTTTTCTAATTGCGTTGGTAATCGGTTCATGCAAGCAAAATGCTGTTACTCTTCACTGACTTGGGTGAGGCCATGGTCCCAGCTGCGTGGAGATCATTGACAAGGACCTCCAGTGTAGTTCCGGACTCATTCCTCACTGTTCTCATGATCATTGCAACCCCACGAGTTGAGATATTCCATGGAGCCCCAGACCGAGGGAGATTGACAGTTCATTTGTGTTTCTTTCAATTGTGAATAATCGCACCTGTTGTCACCTTCCCACTAAGCTGCTTGACGGTGGTCTTGTAGTAAGTCTACAATCTTGTCCCTGACATCCTTGGACAGCTCTTTGGTCTTGACCATGGAGGAGAGTTTGGAATCTGAGTGATTGATTGTTTCTGAGGACCGGGGTCTTTTTTAAAGGTAACACACTGAGATTAGGAGCACTCCCTTTAAGTGTGGTTCTAATCTCAGCTTGTTACCTGTATAAAAGACACCTGGGATCACTTTTTTCCCTCATTAATATGCAAATGAATTAATAAAATGACATGTGTTCTGGATTTCTTGTTATTCTGTCTCTCACTGTTCAAATGAACCTACCATGAAAATTATAAACCGATGATTTCTTTGTCAGTGGGCAAACGTACAAAATCAGCAGGGGATCAAATATTTTTTCCCTCACTGTATGTTCATCTAAGAGATCCAAGAATTCACAGCAACGGATGAACACTGTAAGTTTCGAACATGGCGACGCATATCATTGAGGAGCAGGTATGTGACTGTGTCTACATAACCAAAGGAGTCAAAATGTAATTATTATATGTACAACCCTGTCTCCAAAAATGTAAAATTTAAATTAAAATCAAAATTATATCATTAAAAGATTCAGAGAATCTAGATAAATCTGTGTTTAAGGGACAAGGCCAAGAACCAATATTACAATCAAATTATAATGTTATTAATGGATGCACATCTGTGATACATCAATTAAGGCTAAACTACATATACAGTGGGGCAAAAAAGTATTTAGTCAGCCACCAATTGTGCAAGTTCTCCCACTAAAAAGAAGAGAGAGGCCTGTCATTTTCATCATAGGCACACTTCAACTATGAGAGACAAAATTAAAAAACAAAATCCAGAAAATCACATTGTAGGACCTTTAATGAATTTATTGGTAAATTAAAGTGGAAAATAAGTATTTGGTCAATAACAAAAGTTAATCTCAATACTCTGTTATATACCCTTTGTTGGCAATGACAGAGGTCAAATGTTTTCTGTAAGTCTTCACAAGGTTTTCACACACTGTTGCTGGTATTTTGGCCCATTCCTCCATGCAGATCTCCTCTAGAGCAGTGATGTTTTGGGGCTGTCGCTGGGCAACACGGACTTCAACTCCCTCCAAAGATTTTCCATAGGGTTGAGATCTGGTGACTGGCTAGGCCACTCCAGAACCTTGAAATGCTTCTTACGAAGCAACTCCCTCATTGCCCCGGCGGTGTGTTTGGGATCATTGTAATGCTGAAAGACCCAGCCACGTTTCATCTTCAATGCCCTTGCTGATGGAAGGAGGTTTTTCCTCAAAATCCCACGACACATGGCCCCATCCATTCTTTCCTTTACACGGATCAGTCGTCCTGGTCCCTTTGCAGAAAAACAGCCCCAAAGCATGATGTTTCCACCCCCCATGCTTCACAGTAGGTATGGTGTTCTTTGGATGCAACTCAGCATTCTTTCTCCTCCAAACACGACAAGTTGGGTTTTTACCAAAAAGTTCTATTTTGGTTTCATCTGACCATATGACATTCTCCCAATCCTCTTCTGGATCATCCAAATGCTCTCTAGCAAACCTCAGACGGACCTGGACATGTACTGGCTTAAGCAGGGGGACACATCTGGCACTGCAGGATTTGAGTCCCTGGTAGCGAAGTATGGTACTGAAGGTAACCTTTGTTACCTTGGTCCCAGCTCTCTGCAGATCATTCTGCAGATTTTTTTTTTTACCCCCGAGGGAGATTATCAGTGGTCTTGTATGTCTTCCATTTTCTTATGATTGCTCCCACAGTAGATTTCTTCCCACCAAGCTGCTTACCTATTGCAGATTCAGTCTTCCCAGCCTTGTGTAGGTCTACGATTTTGTTTCTGGTGTCCTTTGACAGCTCTTTGGTCTTGGCCGTAGTGGAGTTTGGAGTGTGAATGAGGTTGTGGACAGGTGTCTTTTATACTGATAACAAGTTCAAACAGGTGCCATTAATAGAGGTAACAAGTAGAGGACAGAGGAGCCTCTTAAAGAAGAAGTTACAGGTCTGTGAGAGCCAGAAATCTTGCTTGTCTGTAGGTGACCAAATACTTATTTTACAGAGGAATTTCACAATAAATTCATAAATAATCCTCAAATGTGATTCTCTGGATTTTTTTCCCTCACTTTGTCTCTCATAGTTGATGTGTACCTATGATGAAAATTACAGGCCTCTCTCATATTTTTAAGTGGGAGAACTTGCAGAATTGGTGGCTGACTAAATACTTTTTTGCCCCACTGTACAGGATTTAGAGCAATCCAGAAATAAATATTTTTCAGGGAAGGCCTTGCTATATCAGCAAGACAAAGCTAAACCACATTCTGCACATGTTACAACAGCATGGCTCTGTAGAAAAAGACTGGGTGCTAAATTGACCTGCCAGCAGTCCAGACTTGTGACGCATTATAACACATTATGAACACAAAAATACAACAAATGGACCCCGAACTGTTGAGTAGCTGAAATCCTATGTCAAGCAAGAAGGGGAATACATTTCACTTTCAGAACTACAGCAATTGTTTCCTCTGTTCCCAAATGCTTACAGAGTATTGTTAAAATAAGAGGTGATGGAACACAGTGGTAAACATGCCCCTGTCCCAACTTTTTTGAAAAATACATTGAAAATGGGCATGTATTTTTCCTAAAGCAATAACATTTCTCAGTTTCAACATTTGATATGTTGTCTTTGTACTATTTTCAATCAAATATAGGGTTAAATGATATGCACATCATTGCATTATGTTTTAATTTGCATTTTACACAGTGACGCAACTTTTTGGGATACAGGTTTGTATATAGAATTTAATAATAAATGTATGTATAAATAAATATTAATATTTACATATTATATATGCTTACTGTATCTATTATTGGCACAATATTATGAAATCTTTTTTTAAATGATAGTATGAAATTTCATATCAAGACATTGTATTTCCCAATTTTTTTCTTTCATCATTCAAATCATGGCCCTTTTCATAATATCATGACCCATTTCATAATCGCATAGCCTTTTTCATAATTTCATGGTGTGTTTCATAATTTAACGCCTTATTTCTTAGCGTATATCTGGATACATCTCACTACTTGCTGCTCCCCCTCCCTTCCAATGAAATCACTGACTGTCCATGATACACTTAATTAATTAGCAATGGAGCAGTCAGTAATGAAAGAAGGTACTCCTGCACATGTTTACCAAACATACTATTTTGTTTCTTATTGAAGTGCACAGCTTTCTATGACGAACTCATAAGACAAGACTCTGAGAAAGAATGGCTCATGCGATATTTCACCCTATTGAATCTGGTCACCCAAAACCCTAACATGCATTATATTTATTAGCAATACATTACACTGTCCATTTTCAGTAGCTGGATTTCTATAAATAAAGTGGATAACGTGATATGCCACCTAGTTTATTTTTTTTGACGTTTAATTGTCGTACATATAATTTGGTGAACTACCCCTTAATCAATGTTGTTAACGACTGCTCTTCACAAAACACATAGCAATGACAATTACATTTTCCTGCGATTCGTGACATTTTAAATAATATAGACTAGTTTAAAAAAAGAAGCCTCACATAGCATAACGTTTCAACACTCAGTTAATTAAAAATATACAAAGACGATTCATTTTCAACTGTTATTATGACATGGAACAACAGATATTTTTATCCATGCATTTTAATGTGCAATTGTGTAATTAGATAATTTGATTTACAATATAAGAATATTTTACACACACTTCAGTGTTTTTTCTTTGTCAATCAAAGTTCATGCCACAAATCTATAAAATAATAATGTTATATATAATAATTATATACCAGTGAATTGGAGCAAAACAATTCTAAACTAGGTTTAAACATACTGGAACTAAGAAACGAATAAGATTCAGTTAATTATCTGCTCCTATAACTTCCCGCAGATCTGTGAAACGCACTTCTGCGCCAACGCGCTAGACATCCTAACTGATGGAAAGGGGTATAGTCCACATGGCATTTGTTAAGAGGTTTCTAATCTTTGGATTAAAAATCAACAGACCACCCACTTGCATTGATTGACAGATCATGATACAGTATATGCTAAGAAATACGGCATTAAATGTTGAAATACACCATGAAATTACGAAATAGGTCACGATTGTCTTAAAAAGGCCATGATTTCATGAAATACATCCTCTTATAAATACATTGAGAAATACACTGTACTATTATGAAATATTAAACCATAATTTTAAAAAGGGGCATTGTTTAAAAAAACCTTAACAATGTTTTTCTATGTGGCATGCCATATCTATGCAGCATGAGTAGTACACATGCGTTTTAGACAGTGCTATAGAAGAAGCTCCAAAAAGTAATGCCTCTTTTAGAGACCCAGCTGCTATAATGGGGAAAAGTACCTTTTTTATCAGCTTACTGCAGAGGTACTGTATTTTCATAATGTTGTGAACGTATGGCGAATACAAAGCTAACTGAAATGCATTTGCCACAAACAAACATGAATTGATTGCGGGTTGGGAAACAATCACAGCTAGTAGTAGCTCTTAGTAGCCCATAGATGTGCAGTAGGAAGCTCGGCTAGACGGTAGATCTAGACGTTCTAGATTTTATTTCAACCCATTCTCAGTTTTATTGTGCCTCATTGAAAATCATTACACAAGGCCAAAAAAACACAAGCCGTGACAGACAATGCTTAGTATGCTTGCGCAGGTCATTTCCATAAACTATGTAAACGCAACACTACCCTTCATTAAGAGGCAGGCAGAAGGATACAAATTGACTATCAAACTGTAATGCCTTAAAGTATAATCACAAGCGTTACAGTCACACATTTCCATTTTCAAGCTAATGCTAAACCTTTGCAGTTACTAGGCAAAAATACGAAAATACGTAATCACACGTTTACCGGTAGAAATAAGAATTCACGCTTTCTCACATTTACACAAAAACTGGTCGTTCTATCAAGGATGCCATTGTTTGTTGCAATAACAATGAAGTAACCATGTTTAAAAGCTAGCCATTTTACAGTAGATGGATAGTGACAGATCTCAATAACCAATTTCAGCGAGACTAAAATCAATGAGTGCTTTAACTAGCCATATCTAAAAAGAATAGGCTATAGAACAGGCATTATATCTAGCAACCACGGGCAAAAATACCAAAATGAACACATTTATCAGTTGGTATAGCAAATAATGTTTCTCAACTATCCACCAAATCTGGTAGTTCTGTAACTGTGAGTTTGTGTGAGTGTGTGTTTGGGTATTTGGACGCACAGTGTAGGAGACTCTTTTCCACTCCCTGTCTTTGAATTTCAGTGGTTCATCGTTGATATTTATGCGCAGGAACTCCCATTCTCCTGTTTTCTGCATGACTTCACGAGTACGATTGGTGGCCTCGGATGAGTTATCTGAATGGATGAATTTCATTTCAGTATCTGATGGATTAACAGAAGGAAAGTTGTGCGTGAGATAACAGAGAAAAGAAGAAAGTAATTCACATTGTTTGTCGAGCATGTGGGCAAAAATGCACAGAATACATGGTAACACTTTACAATGAGGGTGTCACGAGGGTGTGCAGGAAATCCAAAAAGGGAGTTGGAGGCAAATGCAGGGGTGCAGGGAAAGACTTTAATAAAACTAAACACAAAACACAACCGAGTGCCGTGCACTACAAAACAAAAGAACAAACTGAAACTAGGTGAGCAGGAGCAGGAGCAGTCAGACAACAGACACTGACATGGACCTGACGTGACAATGACCCAACAAAGGCAGCAAGAAACTGACTGAACTAAATACACAGACTAACGAGGAGAACAGAAACAGGTGGGGGCAAAACACAGGTTAACGAAATACACTGATCAACTGAAACAAGGACAAAACAGATCACAGACAAACAGAAAACATGAAACGGAACGGCCCCAGCAGACCCCCACCCCCCCCGGACACCCGGAAGCACCAAATCAAGGAAAGGGAGGGAGGGTGGGCGGGACACCAAGGCGGGGGCTCAGCCTCGGGACGGGGACCGGAAACAGGACCGGGCGGTCAGGAGCAGCAGGAGCGCCGACGGGGCCAGGAGGATCAGGGACGCCGGCGGGGCCAGGAGGATCAGGGACGCCGGCGGGGCCAGGAGGATCAGGGACGCCGGCGGGGCCAGGAGGATCAGGGACGCCGGCGGGGCCAGGAGGATCAGGGACGCCGGCGGGGCCAGGAGGATCAGGGACGCCGGCGGGGCCAGGAGGATCAGGGAGGCCGGCGGGGCCAGGAGGATCAGGGAGGCCGGCGGGGCCAGGAGGATCAGGGAGGCCGGCGGGGCCAGGAGGATCAGGGAGGCCGGCGGGGCCAGGAGGATCAGGGACGCCGGCGGGGCCAGGAGGATCAGGGACGCCGGCGGGGCCAGGAGGATCAGGGACGCCGGC
Organism: Esox niger; assembly: GCA_016801105.1. Taxonomy (NCBI): domain Eukaryota; kingdom Metazoa; phylum Chordata; class Actinopteri; order Esociformes; family Esocidae; genus Esox; species Esox niger. The sequence continues at coordinate 12,727 of JACXGJ010012539.1, forward strand.
GGGGCCAGGAGGATCAGGGACGCCGGCGGGGTCAGGAGCAGAATGAGGCAGAGACCCCGCCTCGGGAGCAGAATGGGGCAGCGGCCCCGCCTCGGGAGCAGAATGGGGCAGCGGCCCCGCCTCGGGAGCAGAATGGGGCAGCGGCCCCGCCTCGGGAGCAGAATGGGGCAGCGGCCCCGCCTCGGGAGCAGAATGGGGCAGCGGCCCCGCCTCGGAAGCAGAATGGGGCAGCGGCCCCGCCTCGGAAGCAGAATGGGGCAGCGGCCCCGCCTCGGAAGCAGAATGGGGCAGCGGCCCCGCCTCGGAAAACGGAGCGGGGTGGGTGGCAGGGGCTCGTCATCCCACTCCTCCGGCGGTGGCAACAGAAATCCATCCTCTAGCCATTCTGGTGGCGGCGGTGGCAGTGTCTCCACGGGGGCCCCCTGTGGTCCAGGCCCCCTCAGAGGGACCTGAACAGAGGCACGTACCCCCCCAAAAGAAATTTGGGGAGGCCCCGGGGTGTCGGCAGGCACAGGGGCGGCGGAGAGCCGCGGAGTAGGCACAGGGGTGGCGGCAGGCCGGATGGCCAGCCTGCTGCCAGTCCAGTCCGCACAATGTCGGGGAGTGGGAGGGACAGGATGCGGAGTGGACCAGGGGTGATCCCAGCTAGCCCGTACCTGACGTCGTCGTCGTCATCATCTGGGCCGCCGCCGGCCTGGGCTTAGGGGTTGCCCCTCGGGTAGCCAGTCCTCCCAAGCGAAAAGGTAGGGGTCCTCCTACTCGGAGTCAGAGTCCAGCCATCCGAGGAGTTCCCCTACCGGCAACTTCTGCTTTCTCCATTGTGTGGGTTGGGTCATTCTGTCACGAGGGTGTGTGGGGAATCCAAAAAGGTAGATGGAGGCAAATGCTGGGGAAGACTTTAATAAAACTAAACACAAAACAAAACCGAGTGCCGTGCACTACAAAACAATGGAAAAACCTGAAACTAGGTGAGCAGGAGCAGGAGCAGGAGCAGGAGCAGGAGCAGGAGCAGGAGCAGGAGCAGGAGCAGGAGCAGGAGCAGGAGCAGTCAGACAACAAACACTGACATGGACCTGACATGACAATGACCCAACAAAGGCAGCGAGAAACTGACTGAACTAAATACACAGACTAACGAGGAGAACAGAAACAGGTGGGGGCAAAACACAGGAGAACGAAATACACTGATCAACTGAAACAAGGACAAGACAGATCACAGACAAACAGAAAACATGGAACGGAACGGCCCCAGCAGGCCGGTACCGTGACAGAGGGGACATTCTGATTCTGATTAATTGACATTAGTGCATTATTTGATAAATATTAACAAACCTGAGTTACAGGGTCTTAATAAACACGTATCCATCTTTGTTAGTATTACCTAAGGCACTTATACATGTGTGTAATAATGTTTATTTAGTAGTTGAAATGTATTAACATTTACTACATTCATTTAATACGTGATTGTTCATGTTTATTCCTGATGAAGTAAACATTGGTACATGAATGAACTAAGGGGAATGAACTATTTGACCTTTTTTCAGACTGCGCATTTAACTTTCTCATCTTTCAGCATCACATCTTCAGGTTGAGAACAGAGGACGAACTTGAATTTACTCATCTTTGAGTTAATCAAATATCTCATGAATGCTTGCGTGCACATGCAGTACAATTACAAAATAGAAAGGAAATATTAACTAAATGTACTTGATCAAATATGTTTTACATCACCATTTGTCACAAATTGCTTGTAACATAATCAAACACTCTGGAACGGTTTTGCACACTACAAGAAATGTAGATTCAATCTCCTCAGTTACAATAGCCTGGGTTCAATCCCTGAAGTAATTTTTAAACCTGGGGGATGTGTTTTTGTTTAGGTCCAATGAAGACAGCTTTTCTAGTAACGTTCAGTAACCGTCATAAGCCTCTGACATGTCAACAAACAGGACAACACAGCGTCATTTCTTATCCAAGGATTTGACAATATCATGATACCAGCAACATAATTGCTGTAGTAGTACTCTCCCCCAACAAATCAGTTCAAAATTCAACTTTCTGATGAACCATGTTTACAATCTACTATAATTTTATGATGTCCTGATCATTTCCAAATATTTGTCTAGGTCACTAAAATCCCTTACCTTATGGAGTGGGAGGACATGGACAATTTTCCAAATTTCAGGATGATTCCAGTCATAAATGTTAGATTCAACATATGGGATAAAACTCCAGACATAAGACGTGCAGCACTAAGAAGCACGTCTGATGTCACGAGTTGTCTTGGGCATAGCATTTTTTTAAGACATCCTGCTGCAATGAAAGGTCCCAAATCTGATGTCTAAAGATTGAGTTCACCCCTCAAAATTATCCACCTTTCTTTAGAAACATATTGAGCGACATTCTCTTGTTTTTGAGCTTATTATGCTCACCAATTGTCACGTCCTGGCTATGCCCCTAGCCATCTTTGCACTGGGCTGGGGGCCATAGTCAGGACAGGACAACAACAGATGCCTCTAGGCATCTCTACATAGTTAGGTTTCCCCAATTGGAGGCATGTGTAGATTGAACATACTATACCAAACTATATATAACATTCAAAAAAATTATTACGATTTTGTTTGTTTAAAATGGTTAATGAATTTGAAGAATACAAGAATGTGTTTGTACATAAGGTCTTGTCATACGAGTCTTGTCCTTTTCATTATTTTATTTGGCCCTACAAATGTACAAAATGAAAATGCCAATCTGTAGGTGACGTGAATAAGTTATATAAAAATCAAGGAGTTACTAGAAAAAGACGAGGTCCAAAATGAATAGGTCATGTGAACTTTGAGTGACTTTGCAGGTCTCGGTAACCCTTCAAATTACAGGCTGTTACTGGCAGGGTAGTTTCCACGTAACTACATAGTAACAGGAATGTAAGTACATGGTAAAAATGGGACCAGGGTAAATTCGGTTTTATGTTCGATAATCAGAGTAAGCATGTTAATAGCGCTCCCCTAAAACCTCCTACAAAGATGACAGCGATATATATAGAATCAGATGAAGGTAGAGAGCAAGTTACACCCTTTGGTTTGTCGGTTTCGTTCTGTTTTCCAAAAATGATTTGATGTTACGTTCAATGGAGACATTTGCATGGAGGAGGCTATGTGCCAATGAAGCTAAGCCTAAATCATTAAACAGATGATGATAATATCCAAGAGACATATTAGCTTTAATTGAATGTATACATTGGTCACTGACCTTCCTTGTCCCATTTCCCCCTTTATAGTTGCTCTTTTAACTCCATTTCCCGAGCCACATTTGCCAGCTCTGAAACCGATGCATTCCCAGGCCAGTGTCGAAATATAATCTCTCCACCTAGTCCTGGACCTACCCCGAGGTCTCCTCCCAGCTGGACGTGCCTGGAACACCTCCCAAGGGAGACATCCCGGGTGCATCCTTACCAGATGCCCGAACCACTTCAACTGGCTCCTTTTGACACAAAGGAGCAGCGGCTCTACTCTACTTCCTCACGGATGACAGAACTTCTCACCCTATCTCTAAGGGAGACGCCAGACACCCTTCTGAGGAACCTCATTTCAGCCGCTTGTACCCATGATCTAATTATTTTCATGACCCAGCCTTCACGACCATGAAAACTAAAATGTACCGGTATATCCAAATCTTTGATTTCCGGCTCAGCTCTCTTTTCGTAAAAACGGTGCGGTAATGTAATGCAATACCGGCTCTACTGCTCCAATTCTCCAGCCAATCACCCACTCCATTTACCCCTCACTTGTGAAAAAGACCTAGAGATATTTGAACACCTTTACTTGAACTAACGCCTCATTCACTACCCGGAGGAGGCACTCCATCGGTTCCTGCTGAGGACTATGGCCTCAGATTTAGAGGTGCTAATTCTCATGCCAACTGCTTCACACTCGGCTGCGAACCGGTCCAGTGAGTGCTGAAGGTCACAGACCGATGATGCCATAAAGACCACATAATCTGCAAAAAGCAGTAATGAGATCCCCAGCACACCAAACTGCAACCCCTCCCCACCCCGACTACACCTCAATATTTTGTCTATTAACGTTACCAACAGGATTGGTGACAAAGAACAGCCCTGGCTGTGGCCAACCCCCACCTGTAACGAGTCCGACTTACTACAGAGAACCCGAACACAGTTCTCACTTTGGACGTACAGGGATTGGATAGCCCTAATAAGTGTCCTCCTCACCCCATACTCCTGCAGCACCTCCCACAGTATCTCCCGGGGGACCTGGCCATACACCTTCTCCAGATCTGCAAAAGACATGTAGACTGGATGGGCATATTCCCAGGCCCCCTCCAGGATCCTTGGAAGAGTAAAGAGCTGGTCGGTTGTTCCATAAAATAGAAATCAAGTTATAAAATATTTGACACACATTTTTCTGAATTTGTTTGTTATTCTGTCTCTGTGGAGAGAGCATGCTAAAGACGCATGAAAGCTGTGATAAAACATCACGGTAATTCCTCCAAATATAGATTTCTGAACTCTTCCTAAGTTTAAACATTAGTATTTTGTTGTTTAAAAATGAATATGAATTGGTTTTCTTTACATTATTTCAGTTCTGAAAAAAATGCCACATTTTTTGGTAATTTTGACCAGTTGTTATTTTCATTTTTTTATTTTCAGTGTCACGTCCTGGCTATGCCCCTAGCCATCTTTGTGCTGGCTGGGGCCATAGTCAGGACGTGGCCAATAGAGGTGGCTCTAGCCACCTCTATGCACTTGGGTCTCCCCAATTGGAGGCAGGTGTTGTGTATTGCCTCCAATTGGGGAACCTATTTAAGTTTAATGTTTGTGCACGTAGTTGTGGTTTATTTTGGTTGTTAGCCGTAGGCTATAGTTAACCCAGTCATCGTGTCTGCTTTGAGTTCGTATGTTTGTTTCTTTTGTTGTCTTTATTAAATAATGGATGTCTACCTCCAAACCGTCTCTGCGCCCGTGTCCTTCCAGCACCATGACA
>JACXGJ010012540.1:0-17720 GCA_016801105.1 Esox niger
GGTCTCCTGTCTACATGTGTCTGTTGGTCTCCTGTCTACATGTGTTTGTTGGTCTCCTGTGTACATGTGTTTGTTGGTCTCCTGTGTACTTGTGTCTGTTGGAGTCCTATCTACATGTGCCTGTGGGTCTCCTGTCTACGTGTGTCTTGCTGTAATTTGAATAATCTGTCTTTATGCAGGTGGTGTATGTGGCCCGTAACGCCAAGGACAATGTAGTGTCTTTTTTCCACTTTGACCGTATGACCAAGGTTGAACCTGAACCAGGAGACTGGAACAACTTCTTACAGAGATTCATGGATGGAAAGAGTGAGTGAATGAGAGAATAAAGGAGTGAATGAATGAGTAGTGATGATAGTAACCTTTCAGTCTAAGGATATGGCTACTCTACTCTTCCTCAGTGGTGTTTGGATCCTGGTATGAGCATGTGACTGGCTGGTGGGAGAAGAAACAGACTCACTCTAAAATGCACTACATGTTTTATGAAGACATGATAGAGGTTAGTAGAATAACTACATCTGTGCTGTGAAGACATGATAGAGGTTAGTAGAATAACTACATCTGTGCTATTAAGACATGATAGAGGTTCATAGAAAAACTACATCTGTGCAGTGAAGACATGATAGAAGTTAGTAGAATAACTACACCTGTTATATGAAGGCATGCTAGAGTTTAGTAGAATAACTACATCTGTTCTATCAAAGCATGGTCGTGAGTAGCACAACATGCAGATAAAGAATCTCTGTAGTTGTATGTTGATAATCACAGACATTACAGCAGCGGACCCCTGGAGTTTGGAAAGTTCAAGTTCACAGTTCAAAAGGTTTATTTGTAATTTGCGAAAACAAGTTATGGCAATAAAATGCTTGGTTTTCCTACTCCCGACAGTGCAGTTAAAAGATTTAAAAAGAACAGCAATTATAATATATGAATAAGAAAATAACACTATACAAAAATTGCATCCATAATAATAACTATACTACTGTACAACCATAGTGCAATGTCAAAGTACAGGTGTGTGATATAACTGCATGAAATAATTGGCAGATGAGCATGAAATAAAGTGACAGGTGTGCATGGGACATTGGATGGAAGAGAAGAAAATTCCTGTTCCTGAATTGAGCAACCTTACAGCCTGAGGAAAGAAGCTGTCCCATAGCCTGTTAGTCTTGGATGGAATATTCCTGTACCTTCTGCCTGACGACAGCTTGGTAAACAGTCCACGGCATTGGTGGCTGGGATCTGTAATGATTCGTTTGCTCCTCCTCCTACACCTCTCTGTGTAGAGATCCTGCAGGGATGGCAGGTCAGACCTTGTGATGTGCTCTGCTGTTTTCATCACCCTCTGAAGTGCTTTACAGTCGAGGGCAGTGCAGCTGCCATAACAGGTAGTGACACAGCCGGACAGGATACTCTGGATAGTGCCTCTGGAGAAGTTGGTGAGGATCCTGGAATCGATGCCAAATCTCCTTAATCGGCATAGGAAGAAGATCCATTTCCTGGCCTCTTTCACCACAATGTTAGAGTGATGAGACCAGGTCAAGTCATCACTGATGTTGACACCAAGGAATCGAATGCTGGGAACTCTACTGCCGACCCATTGATGTGTATGGGGGCGTGGTCTTCCCGCCACTGCTTTCTGTGATCAACAATAATCTCCTTCATTTTGCTGATATTGAGCTGGAGGTTGTTTTCCTGACACCAGTCTATATAGGCTGACTCGTCGTTGTCAGAGATCAGTCCTATGATGGTGGTGTCATTAGCATACTTCACGGTGGTGTTGGAGACGTGAGTTGCCAGGCAGTTGTGGGTGAAGAGAGAGCACAGCAGTGGGCTCAGCACACAGCCCTGGGGGGAGCCAGTACTAAGAGTCAGTGAGGAAGAGGCGGTGTTGCCCATCATCAGCACCACCTGGGGTCTGCCCGTCAGGAAGTTCAGGATCCTTCTGCACATAGTGGGGAGAGATTCTACTTTGACTCTGTATTGGCTTTTTGCTGTTTTTATTGCCTTCCTGAGGTCATACCGGGATTTCTTATAATTGTTATTATATGAAAATAGGGGGTACTGCTGGGGTTCTGCAGGCCCAAAAACAGTTTGTGTTTATTTTGCAGGATATGGGACGTGAGCTGGACAGACTTTGCTCCTTCTTGGGTTTGTCTCCTTCAGTGGAGGAGAGGGAGAGAGTGATGGAAGGATCTCAGTTTGACAACATGAAGAAAAATGTTAATACCAACCACTCCACCCTCCCAATCATGGACTTCAAAATCTCTAATTTCATGAGAAAAGGTTTTTTTGAGATCTTTCTTCCTATGTTTGTATTTCTATCATTCTTCATGTTTGCCTTTCTCAATGTCAGTGTTGGAGTGTTTTGGATCGAGGGCCATGTCAGATATTGAAATTCAACAGAGCTGAACATAATTTCCCCCATGTGTATTATGTCCTTCAAAATCCATTTGTGACCTCCCCAAAACTGACTGAGGTGGCCATTGTCAAACATGAGATTTTCTGGTCCATTTCTTTGAGGCAAGAGCAAGTGTGTCCTCTTATTAGCAGGTTTACCATTGTTCCACTGGTTTTTGATTGAAATTGTTTCGTGGTATTTTAAAGAAATGCATGCCATGAGGGAGTGTGGTACTATGATTTAGACCGAACAGGGATGCCATCTAGAACATAAAATATTTCTTCAGCATCCCCACTGAGACCCTTTAGGTTCCATGTAAATCCCTTTCCACAAAGGAAAGGGTTTTACATGGAACACTTACATCTTTTTGGAGCACTTTTTACTAAGGCTAGCTTATTACCTGTGATGTAAAAGTCATACAGGTTTTATAACAAATTTTCATCACCTCTAGATTCATTTAATAAAAAACGTCCAGCTGTATCTGAGCCTGTGGGCTGTAGTTTATTAACTGTCATCTGCTATTATCTGCTCACACCTTTTTCTCTATCTCTATTTCTCTTCTCTACTAAAGGAAAGGTTGGGGACTGGAAGAATAATTTCACCGTTACTCAGAGTGAAATGTTTGATGAACACTATCAGAAGAAGATGAACAACCCCAACTTACAGTTTCGCACAGTAGTCTAGAGGTTGTGGTCTGGGTGATAGACTGTTTTCATGGGATGTTTGTACTAAATGGATGCCCTGCCAAGTCATGTGATTTGATGCTAGTTACCAAAACATTATGACATGCTGAACCAGAATACAATGCAAGGTGATCATACATTTTATTAGTCTGTAATTTTCTGTCTGTGAAGGAAGAGACAAACCACATATTTCCACTGTGTGAAAAGACAATTCCTTTTTTGTTTGGGTAGTAACTGTAGTAATGTCTCTGCCCATAAAACCTGGCCAGGCTAACTCAGTACGGTCTGACCAATGAGGTTCCAGTCTGCCAGCAACATTCATTCCTGTTGATTAATAATGACATCGTAATCGTCAGGTATAGTCTTGATATGTAACATAGCCAGGAGGACTTTGGGCAAGAGCAGCAATTAATCTTTCAAGCTTGGTACTCTGGAGGTGCGGGCCAGGTCCTCATGTCCTCCTAAGTTTCAACAGGGCAGAAGACAAGGAATATTTTGAGAGTGCATTCCTTAAATTTACAAGGATTTACAGTGGAGAAGTAGAACCGATCCGACTCCCCCAGCACAATAATATAGCAGCGTAAGACCTTGGGGCTGAGCACGGGGGTTCCAGTGACACTGTGGCCCTATACGAGGGAGGCCACGGACAGGGCCCAACAGGCAAGAAATCAATCCACCCAGATTGCCAAGCTACAACCAAAGCGACACCCACCAACCGCAACCACCCTGGCCCAGTCCAGCGCAGTGGCAATGTGAGCCCACCTGGCAAGACAGTAAGGGTGGACAATATCAAGCCTTTCCAGTTACCTTTAAACCCCTGGGCCAGATTGTACTTTATCATAGACCATGCTGATGAGATGAGTCTTTAGTAGACACTTGAAAGTTTTCACCCAACCCTAACAGGCAGCCAGTGTAAATAGGCTAGAACTGGAATAATGTGGTCAAACTGTTTTGTTCTAGTTAGGATTCTAGCCCCAGTGTTCAGCACTATTTCAAGGTTATTGATTGATTCATCAGGGTAATCGGAAAGAAGAGCATCTCAGTAATCTAATCTAGAAGTGACAACACCACAGATTCTTTTTTTTCTGCATCAGTTTGATAAAAAGTTTTTGATTTATGCAGTGTTCTGAAGATGAAAATAAGCAACTCTTGAGATACATTTAATATGTTCATCAAAGGAGAGATCAAGATCTAGGTTAATGTGTTTCTCGTAGTTTTTTGCTATACAACCATAATCTATCGAGGTTCGCTGTAAGATATGCCAACAAACCTCTTTGTTTCTTGGGTCATAAAACAAGCATTTCTGTTTTTCTTGAGTTTAAAAGCAAAATGTTTTCTGTCATCCACTTCCTAATATCTGAAAAACATGCTTCCAAAATAACGAATGTTCTTCTCCATGTTTCAATCAAAATATACAACTGTGTCATCAGCGTAACAGTGAATATTGACATAGTGATTCCGGATGACAGAGGCAGCAGTGGATATGTAAAGTCTACACACCCCTGTTAAATGCCAGGTTTTTGTGATGTAAAAGAATGAGACAAAGATAAATCATGTCAAAACTTTTTTTTACTTTAAATGTGAACTATAATGTGAACAATTGAATTGAAAAACAAACTGAAATCTTCAAGGGGGAAAAATGAAAAATTAAAACCTTGGTTGCATATGTGTGCATACTCTCTTATAACTGGGGATATGGCTGTGTTCAGAATTAACCAATCACATTCAAACTCATGATAAATTGAAGTCATTACACACCTGTCATTATATAATGTGACTCTGATGAATTACAAATAAAGTTCAGCTGTTCTAGTAGGATTTCCCTGACATTTTCTTAGTTGCATCTCAGAGCACAAGCCATGGTCTGCAGAGTGCTTCCAAAGCACCAGAGGGATCTCATTGTTGAAAGATATCAGTCAGGAGAAGGGTACAAAATAATTTCCAATGCATTAGATATATGGAACACAGTGATGACAGTCATCATCAAGTGGCGAAAACTTGGTACAACAGAGACATTACAATGAACTGGACATCCCTCCAAAATTGATTAACGATGAGAAGAAAACTTGTCAGGGAGGTGTCCAAGAAGCCTACAGTAACATTAAAGGAGCTGCAGGAATTTCTGGCAAGTTCTGGCTGTGTGACAATCTCCCGTATTCCTCTAATGAATGGGCTATGAGGTCGGGTGGCAAGACGGAAGCCTTTCTTACAAAGAAAAACATCTAAGCCTGGCTGAAGTATGCAAAAACAAACATCTCCCAAAAGCATGTGGGAAAATGTATTATGGTCTAAAGAAACCAAGGGTGAACTTTTTGGCCATAACTCCAAAAGGTATGTTTGGCGCAAAACCCACAATGCACATCACCCAAAGAACACCATACCCACAGTGAAGCATGGTGGTAGCATCATACTTTGGGGCTGTTTTTCTTCAGCAGGAACCGGGGCCTTAGTCAGCATGGAGGGAATTATGAACAGTTCCAAATACCAGGCAATTTTGTCACAAAACCTTCAGGCATCCATTAAAAAGCTGAAGATGAAGAAGAAGTTCAACTTTCAGCACGACGATGACCCAAAGCAAACATCCAAATCCACAAAAGCATGGCTTCACCAGAAGAAGATGAATGTTTTGGAATGGCCCAGCCAGAACCCAGACTTGAATCCAATTGAACACCTATGGGGTGATCTGAATAGGGCTGTGCACATGAGATGTCCTCACAATCTGAAATGATTTGGAGCGCTTTTGCAGAGTTGTCAAATATTGTCTTGTCAAGATGTGCCATGCTAGTAGACTCCTACCTAAAAAGACTGAGTGCTGTAATAAAATTTAAAGGAGTAATAGTTTAAGGGTGTGCACACTTATGCAACCAGGTTTATTTTTCCCCGTCAAATATTTCAGTTTGTTATTCAAATGAATTGTTATAGGTCACATTAAAGGTGGAAAAAGTTCTGACATGATTTATCATTGACAATTCTTTTCAAATTTCATCACAAACACCTGTATTTTAACAGGGGTATGTAGATTTTTATATCCTCTGAATAGTGAACACTATAATGGGCCCAATACAGAGTCTTGAGGAACACCAAAACATACCTTTGATTTATCAGAGGATATGCAATTCACAGATACGAACTGATATCTTTCAGATAACTAAGCTTTTAACCAGGCCAGAACATTTCCACGTAATCCCAATGTGGGTTTCCAGTCTCTATAAGTCTAAGAGAAGGGTGTAATAAATAGTGTCAAAGGCAGCACTAAGATCCAGAAGCAACAGGACGGATGCAGAACCATAGTCTGAGGCAATTAGAAGGTTATTTGTTACCTTCACATGTGAAGTCTCATGGCAATGATGGGGTCTGAAACCGGACTGGAGCATTTCATATGTTATTTGTTGTCAGTTATTGGGAAACACATTTTCCTAAGATATTAGAGAGGAACAGGAAGTACGATATTTGCCTAATAAATGTTTGTGTTTGTTTTATCAGAAACATGAATCCCTGTAATGAAGGCAATACAAACATCTTATTTAACAGCTGTCTTCATATGCCATATACACGTGACAACTACCACACTACAGGTGGATTTATACTGAATCTCCACCAATACTGTCTTCACTTTTCCTGTGACATAGGACTTGATTAGAAAACCAATTGCATTTAACAAGCAACTGAGTGATCAAAAACTCATTTTTTTCTCTCAAAGATTTTAGTTCGTTTTTCAATTGATTTGTTTACGTTATAGGTCATTAAAGGTGGAAAAAGTTCGGACATGATTTATCTTTGGCTAATTATTTAACATTACAATCCCCTGGCATTTTAATAGGGGTGTGTAGATTTTAATATCCACTGTAAGTCTCTGGTCAGGTAAAACCAATCTACACTGTTCAAAGGAAATGTAGATTGTGTGTTGATGACTGTGCATGTTTGAGGTCATAGAAAGTGTATGCATCGTTCAGCAAGATAACAACTCCAAACAAGTCAAGAGTGAGACCTTGAAGTAGAAGACCACAGACGGAACACATAATATTAGACCACTAGGAAAAAAGAACACGAAGAAACCAAAGTCAAAAGATGAATTAAGGAAAATTCTGCAAAACGCTTGGAAGAATTTACCCCAGGAATACTGAAAGAAATAGATGACTGTCAAAGAAAGCAAATTGATTCAGTTTCATGTTTCTTTGAGTATATTAATATTATGTAGTGTTTTTGTCTGACAAACTTCTACTGCTCAGATCAATGGCTTTACATTTTTTTTTAATTGAAGGCCTAAGACTTTAGGTAGCTAATGTATTTTATCCCTAAAAACATTTAATGAACTTGGCATATAAATACTAAACAGTTACAGAGGGTCCATGCATAAATCTTCCTAAACATAATTGAGTAGGCTATTAAAGAGAATGAATGTTTAAAGCTTCGTGCCATAAAAACCCACCAAGGAAGCCTATGGAACATTTATTTTTACAGAAGATCTCTACAGCTTATGAAATAAAGTTGGAAATATAACAACAAATGTAAATGTTTTTATAGAAACAATGTTTGTTCTGGACATGTGCTAACTCTAATGTAGACATTTCCTGCAAAAGGTCAAAGTCTGTGTGAAAGCCCAAAAAGTACATAATTTTTGTCTCGGATATGAGAGAGTTAAAGTATTTTGATCTTCTTTGCGTGAGACACATTGAATGACCAGTGCTCCTCCCCCACGTCCTAAGTAAAACTCAATGTAACAGGCATTCCTCAGCATCATATGCCCACTTCTACTTTGTGGATTACACAAACTCACACAGCTCACACACACACATATGCGTGCCTAAAGATAATGCCTACAGATTATTAAAACTGGTTGCTCAGATTTCTTTCTCTCCTCTGAGTAATTGGTTGGTCCAAGGGTCAGTTGGTTTAGTGTTTAGGAGAACAAGGGCTATCTTGACAATGGGCCAAGAATGCAGACTAGTAAGAGATTACGGGGTGCAGAATACCCTGAACAGAGTCAGTCTGAAATGAATTAAGGACAGATAGATGGGGTATGGTTTTTGATTAAACAGATTGCTCTGTTAGCATTGAACTTGAAATGAGCTGAAACCCTGAATGTGAAAAACAGTTCATCAGAGTAATGTTGTTTTACAGAAACCACTTTTACCTTAGAAATGTTTCATAACCTAAATCATGGGGGTGCCAGAAAACAAATCCACACACAGGACCAAAGAATTATAGTATTGCAGAGAGATCATGTGTGCGTGCCAAGCAAAAAACAGGGTGGAGACTAACATGGTAATAAAATATAAGGATGTAGTGGGAGTGGCTTGATACAACACAGTACAACTGTGATTGCAAATTAAACAGAGAGAAAAAAGTTCAGACAATGTAGAAAGAGTGAATATGTGATACAAAAAACTTAATATATTTAGTGAATAAAGACAAAGGGAAGGAAGCAGGATCAAGAAGAAAAGTTGAATAAGCAGAGACAAAACTGAGAAGAGTTGATTAAGAGGATACTATGGAATTCAACATGGAAAATGTGAGAATCACTCACAGTTTCTCTATTTAAATGTTTATTACATTCTGTACTAAACTGTAATATTGATACATTATTCTATCTGTTCACCAGCTTTATTATATGTACTCGTGAATGACGCCATCTACCTGAATCACGTAAATTACATGAGATTTCTGTGAACCTTTATGGCTCAGAGGAAATGCTGTTAGTTATTAAAAGTTATGTCAGTCACCATTGGAAATGCTAGATTTCAATAAGTATATACAATATATTTACTGGGTCTTTGTTTTCAGTCAAAAAAATGATTGTTCTGACATTACATTTGAAAACAGAGATGTAGAGGGAGACATACATTTTGGCCTGTGTAGCTTGAATGGTTCATAAGTGGGTAATGCACTAATTATGCCAATACAAGTTTCTACAAAATTATAGGCAATTTTTAAAATTATGAAAGTATATAACACATGGGGTGTTGGGGGGGCCATGCTGTTTCAGTCACAGTGATGAGAATACCTGAAATCAATGACTCCAAGTGTTTGCAGGCAGGGGTGCATGACCCTCCCAGTATTATAGACAGGTCAATGTGACCCCCCTGGAAAAAAGGGAAAATCTTAGGATCTAGTTAGCCAGACACACCCAATAAACAATGCAAACCTAAGCCGTTGTTTGCTGGGCATTTAAAGCATGGGGGGGTCTGCTTTGAACTTTGCCATGCTTGACTCTGACCAGATCTTGACTTGAATTACATATACACAGTCTTTAACCCCTGTATTCTGGGAGCTCCCAATTTACACAGATGAAAGGAATTGTCCTAACAAGGAAAAGGTCCAAAATAATGTTTAATTGTTTGGAGACCTCAATGAGCTCAGTTGGATCACTAGTCAGGAAGTAGAAGCTGAAGCACAGGAAGTGTCAAAATGGTGTCCATCAAAATTCAACAGTCGACAGGAGACTTGTGAGAGACGACACAGAGTGGCAAGCAATCACTTTAAAAGAAGTACAGAGTTAAGTGTCTGGCAGTGGTGTTATGGAGCACAGTTCAGCCATATAAAGAAATCGTCATAGAACCTGTCTGGAGGGTTATAAGAAAGTGGGTTTTGAGTAACAGCTTCGATCTGAAAGCATAAGAGAAACCGATATAGCTGCAATATAGAGGTTGGATTTTGCTATAATAAACAGTTTTTGCCAAAATAAAACCAATTTGTCCTTAGAGTGATCAATTATGAATTATATTGTTTTAAAAAACCTAAAAACTGTCTCCCCTTGATGTTTTTATGAGCATCTTACGTTTGTAGCCGGTTGAGAGACTACAAGCACTGGGAGACTGTCTTAAGAAACTATATCTGAGGTATTTACTAGTTGTTTGTTACCCATTGTCTCTTATTCTATTTCTCTGATCAGTGATGCTCTGTGCTGTTGTTGCTACTACAGATAGAACTTCCCACACGACCACTGCTGTTTGACTTCCATGGAGTCTCCATGACCCACTATTTTACTGATAACTGGGAGAACATTAAGAACTTCCAGGCCAGGCCAGATGATATCCTCATCGCCACTTATCCTAAAGCAGGTATGTGTGCATGTTACTAGGTAAAAGGTCAAGTTTTATGATTCATGTTACAATTGCTGCAGCCAAAACAGCAACTACTCTTCCAGTTGGACACCATATGAAAATTCACACAATAATATAAAATGAATATCAAGTAGTGTCTGTGTCTTTCTAACATGTCTGTTTTACCAGCAATTTGGAAAAAGATATTATCTCTGGACTGTATTTTCTGGGATTGCAGAGAGTTCATGGCACTATTTGTTGTCCTGAATTCCTTCTGGACTTGAGAACTTTGAAAAGACCTCTGGTGGCCAGTGTTGTGTGGTTATAATAGAGTTAGAGCTGTGTGGTAGCTGATTAAATTCAGCAGCTTGAACACTTCAACATATCTTACAAAATCCAATAAAGTTAATGCAGTTAATTTAGCCTTTTTTCCTGCCTCTATTTTTTCATTCTTCATTCTCCCACATACCCTTGATCTCTCCTGTTCACCCATCTCAATATCTCTCAGGTACCACGTGGATCTCTTATATCCTAGACCTTCTATATTTTGCTCAATCAGCTCCAGAGCGCCAGACCTCACTGCCAATCTTTGAGCGAGTGCCTTTTCTGGAGTTGGACACCAAGATTCTCCCTCCAGGTTAGAATACAATGTAATAACTGTGAGACCCTTAAATCCAGTATGCAACAGTATATTGCAAAGGACACTGTGTATTACAATGATGAAACTGATCAGGTTGTAATGACTTACAGTAAACGGAAACAAACAAAACCCTGTTTAAAAAAAATGACAATCCATAAACACCTGTATGAGCCCTCATCAACAGATGTTTCAGTGTTATAAAGTAATCTGATGTTATCAACTGTAAACAGGAACTGAGATGGCAGACAAGTTACCCACCTCTCCTCGGCTCATCAAGACCCACCTCCCTGTCCAGTTGGTGCCCAAGTCCTTCTGGGAGCAGAACTGCAGGGTACAGTATGAATAAACCTCCTGTTCCCCTGCTAGTTATCAATGTAGACTGTAAATGTATTGGTGTCCTGTCTACATGGGTCTGTTGGTCTCCTGTCTGCATGTGTCTGTGGTGTCCTGTCTACACGTGTCTGTTGGAGTCCTGTCTACATGTGTCTGTTGGTCTCTTGTCTACATGTGTCGGTTGGTCTCCAGTCTACGTGTGTCTGTTGGTCTCCTGTGTACTTGTGTCTGTTGGAGTCCTATCTACATGTGGCTGTCGGTCTCCTGTCTACACGTGTCTGTTGGAGTCCTGTCTACATATGTCTGTTGGTCTCTTGTCTACATGTGTCGGTTGGTCTCCAGTCTACGTGTGTCTGTTGGTCTCCTGTGTACTTGTGTCTGTTGGAGTCCTATCTACATGTGGCTGTCGGTCTCCTGTCTACATGTGTCTGTTGGAGTCCTGTCTACATGTGGCTGTCGGTCTCCTGTCTATGTGTGTCTTGCTGTAATTTAAATAATCTGTCTTTATGCAGGTGGTGTATGTGGCCCGTAATGCCAAGGACAATGTAGTGTCTTATTTCCACTTTGACCGAATGACGAAGGTTGAACCTGAACCAGGAGACTGGAACAACTTCTTACAGAGATTCATGGATGGAAAGAGTGAGTGAATGAGAGAATAAAGGAGTGAATGAATAAGTAGTGATGATAGTCACCTTTCATTGTAAGGATATGGCTACTCTACTCTTCCTCAGTGGTGTTTGGATCCTGGTATGACCATGTGACTGGCTGGTGGGAGAAGAAACAGACTCACTCTAAAATGCACTACATGTTTTATGAAGACATGATAGAGGTTAGTAGAATAACTACATCTGTGCTGTGAAGACATGATAGGTTAGTAGAATAACTGCATCTGTTTTATGAAGACATAATAAAGGTTTGTTAAATTACTACACCTGTTCTATGAGCACATGATAGAGGTTAGTAGACACTATCTCAGGCCGTGGTCTCAAGGTCTGTGCAGACCAAATGGATGATGTCTTTACTGAAATCTTCAATCAGTCCATCATTGTTCCTGTGCCAACAAAGCAAAAAGTCCTCTGCATGAATGACTACTGCACTGTAACACTCACACCAATCATCATGAAGTGCTTTGTGCAGCTAGCTAAATCTCACATCGTAGAATCCATGCCTGTAACACGTGACCAGCTACAGTTTGCCTATAGACATAATAGATCTACAGAGGATGCCATTGCTCTGACCCTCCACTCCACACACTCTCACCTTGACAAGAGCTACACATGTGAGAATGCTGTTCATTGACTACAACTCAGCCTTCAACACCATTGTGTCCCACCAGCTGGCCGTGAAGCTCAGGGATCTGGGTCTCAACCCCACTATTTGCAGAAGGATCCTGAACTTCCTGACGGGCAGACCCCAGGTGGTGCTGATGACGGGCAACACCGCCTCTTCCTCACTGACTCTTAGTACTGGCTCCCCCCAGGGCTGTGTGCTGAGCCCACTGCTGTGCTCTCTCTTCACCCACAACTGCCTGGCAACTCATGTCTCCAACACCACCATCATAGGCCAGATCTCTGACAACGACGAGTCAACCTATGAAGACTTTGTGGTGTCAGGAAAACAACCTGTAGCTCAATATCAGCCAAACAAAGGCAATGATTGTTTATCACAGGAAGCAGCGGTGGGGAGACCACACCCCCATAAACATTAATCAACATCAATGGGTCATCGTGGTGAAGGAGACCAGGAAACGGCTCTTCTTCCTATGCCAATGAAGGAGATTTGGCATGGATTCCAGGATACTCACCAACTTCTACAGATGCACTATCCAGAGTATCCTGACCGGCTGTGTCACTGCCTGGTATGGCAGCTGCACCGCCCTCAACCGTAAAGCACTTCACAGGATTATTAAAACAGCAGAGTGCATCACAAGGTCTGACCTGCCATCCCTGCAGGATCTCAATTCAGAAACCCCTCTTCCCTATCATCCATAGTCCCATGCACACCTGTCACTTTATATCATGCTCATCTGCCAATCATTTCATTGTCACCTGTCAGTTTTACATTGCACTGTGGTTGTACAGTTGTATAGTTATTATTATTGATGTGTATTTTTTATAGTGTTAGGATTTATATTATTATTAGATTATATTGATATTATAATTACTGTTACTTTTTTAACTTTTAACTGCACTGTCCGGAGTAGGACAACCAAGAATTTCATTGCCATAACAAAATAAACCTTTTAAACTGAACTTTGAACAAGAACAACTACACCTGTTCTATAAATACATAATAGAGACTAGTAGAACAACTACACCTCTTCTATGAAAACATGATTGAGGTTAGTAGAATAACTACACCTATTCTATGAAGACATTATGACAATATTGTAGTGGCGAGTAGAATTTTTACAGCTGTTGTGTGAAAACATTATAGTGGTGAGAAAATCAATTACAGCTGTAACATTAAGGTCTTTCAGCACAAAATGTACATAATGAATGGATGTTGTTGTACAGTATATTGGTAATCACAGACTGTACAGCAGCGGCCCCGCGGGGATGGAGGGGGTACTGCTGCTCCCCAAAAACTGTGTTTATTTGCAGGATATGGGACGGGAGCTGGACGGACTTTGCTCTTTCCTGGATTTGTGTCCTCCAATGGAGGAGAAGAAGAGAGTGATAGAAAGATCTCAGTTTGACAACATGAAGATTAATAGCATGACCAACTACTCTGGCGTCACAGGCATGGACTTCAAGATCTCTCGTTTCATGAGAAAAGGTTGATTTTGATCTTTATCCCTACGCCTGTCATTCCCTCTTTCTTCTTGCTTTGCTTTTCTCAATGTCAGTGGTTGATAGATTTGATTGAGGGCAATATCAGATTTTGAAAATCAACAGATGGTTCACATCTTTGTCCCCCCGTGGATTATGTCCTTCAAAATCCATTGTGGCCTCTCCAAAATAGACCTTTTTAGTCTTGGAAAAAGGTATTAAACACAATATAAAATATTTATTCACCAGCCCCACTGACATCCTTGAAAACAACATTTTGGTTCCAGTTAGAACCCCTTCGGATCAATATATAATTATTTCCAATGAGGATTCAAAATGTAACACTTTTTTCTATGTATAGCTTATTAACCATGTTCTAAAATACATACAGGTTTTATAGCTAATATTAATCTAGGTTAATTAAAAAAATAAAATAAAAATATCTGCTAGCGATATCTGGTCTTCGAGCTGTAGTTTGTCAACGGCTGCTCTGTCATCGCTTATTATCTACTCACACCTTTTTCTCTGTCTCGTTCTCTCTCTTCTCTACTCAAGGAAAGGTTGGTGACTGGAAGAATCATTTCACCGTTACTCAGAGTGAAATGTTTGATGAACACTATCAGAAGAAGATGAACAACCCCAATTTACAGTTTCGCACAGTAGTCTAGAGGTTGTGATCTGGGTGATAGACTGTTTACATGGGATGTTTGTACTAAATGGATGCCCTGCCAAGTCATGTGATTTGATGCTAGTTACCAAAACATTATGACATGCTGAACCAGAATACAATGCAAGGTTATTATACATTTTATTTTTCAGATTTTTACTGTCTGTGAAGGAGATGAACAGACAATTCCTTTTTTGTTTGGGTAGTATCTGTGGTCTTGACTCTGCCCATAAAACCAGGCCAGGCTAACTCAGTACGGTCTGAGCAATGAGGTTCTAGTCTGACAGAATCATTTATTATTGTTGATTAATTATGTCACCGTAATCACAAGACCAATGTGGATAGACACTTGGCTACAGTTTGCATGGAACTGGGATGAATGGAGTTTCCCCAGAGGGAAGGTTGCTCAGGCAACTATTTGGGGGCTGCATTTTATGTGTTTAGAGTCCTAAATGTACCTACTGTTGTCTCATTAATTCTTCACTGGTTCTGCAACAAAGAAGACTCACACATTTCACACAAGTATTACAGATTGAAGATATAGACATATAAGTATCCATTTAAATGTTGGTAAATGTAAATGCTTGAGGTTTAGGTACTTTTTTTGTTTTATCAGAAACATGAATCCCTGTAATGAAGGCAGTACAAACATCTTATTTAACAGCTGTCTTCATATGCCATATACACGTGACAACTACGACACTACAGGTGGATTTATACTGGATCTCCAACAATACTGTCTTCACTTTTCCTGTCAGGACATCATTAGAAAACCACATTGAGCAAGTAACACTATCGGACCTGTAAGATCTGCCCTGTTTGCTGCTGCGGAGCCACCTCCTCTACGGAATTCCGTCTCAAAGGAGTACAGAATGATGGCAGTGACATACCCCACGCACACCAGATTGTACACCCTATTTAGGTTGCCCTTGTTTGGTTTTCATTGTGGGATATATATATATTTTGTATGTGACACCCGTAGTGATGCTTATTAAAAGCCTTTCTAACGGATGGCTGTTTGTCCTTCGTTTTGTCCTGATTTCCGTTCCTTTTTGACACCTCCGGTTTGGCTCACACGTTTCAGATGAGAGATGGCTGAATATAACAGTGTGAAATGTTTTTGAAAATGTAAAGCTTTGTGCTACAAATAACACACCCAGTCAAAGCCTTAAAAGCACATAATTTTTTGTCTTGGATGTGTAAGAGTTAAAGTAATTTGATCTTTGCGTGAGACTGACCAGTGCTCCTCCCCCACTTCCTTGTAAAACTCCCTGTAACAGGCATTCCTCAGCATCGTATTCCCACTTCCAGTTCGTGTCATGCACAAACACTCGTCTCACGCACACATATATGCAATTACTTGTTGCCTACAGATTATGAAAACTGCTTGCACAGTTTTCTTTCTCTCGTCTGAGTAATTGGGTTTTCCTAGAGTCAGTTGGTAGAGTGTTTCGGAGAACAAGGGCTAACTTGAAATGCTTTTTTGCCATGGATCTTGAATAGAGCATTAACCACAAATGTAAAACTCAGTTCTGCAGAGTCTTGTTGGTTTAAAAAAGCTACTTATGCACTAGACACATTTTGTATTATAAATCAGGAAAGGTGTGCCAGAAAACAATCCCACAGAAGACTGAAGAATTGTAGTAGAAGAGAGAGCTGGTGTGCGTGCGACACACACAAACAGGACTAACATGATAATCAAAGATAAGGATGTAGTGGGAGTGTCTTGATACAATACTGTACAACTGTGACTGCAAATTAAACAGAGAAACAGATTTCATAATATGAAACAAGAAGTGGATGTGAAATAAAGAGATAATACTTGAAAGAATATATAGTGAATACAGGCAATTGCAAAGAGGTAGGATCAAGAAAGAGAAAAGTTTGAACAGGCAGAGACAATTCTGAGACGTGAGAAGAGTTGATTACGAGGATCCTATAGAATTCAACATGGAAAAGGTGAGGATTCAGATTCTCTATTTTAGTTTGTATAACATTTTGTATTAATCTGTAATATTAATTCATATTTTTTCTTTGTCCTCTAATGCTGTTGTTCTAATGCAGTTTTATAATATGTATTTGTGAATGACGCCATCCTCTTGAATCACATAAATACAATGTGATTGCGACAAACTTTAATATATAACGGCTTTCAAATGATTTCAGACCCCAATGAAACTAATAGATTTTAATAACTCTATTAAATACATTTTCTGGGTCTTGGTTTCCAGTCAGGAAAAGAATTGTTCTGACTTTACATTTGAAAAAAGAAAAGTAGAGGAAGACACAGAAAGGTTTGCCTATGTAGCTTGAATACCATAAGAGGGTAATGAACACTAATTATGCCAGTACAGTTTTTGCCTTAATTATTGGCAATTTTACAAATGCATTGAAATTCAGATAGGTATAAATTATAAATATCAACTGGCTTAGCACTAAGTTATGAATAAGAGTTGTTTGGTCTCTCTAATAGCTAGAGTTGTTGAATAGATACTGTTTGAGGGATAACACATATTTATTATTTTAAAATGCTAATACATTTTGATCATTATAGTCAATGAATGTTGTCATAGCCTAAACATTTGAAACAAAAATTGTGTCTCTAGCTTAAACATATCTGGGTAAACTCATGCTATTTATGCAACTGTGCATTTTTGTTGTTATCTTGTCAAAGTAGACAAACTGGATAATCAGCATTCTCTTCTAACCTGTTTGAAACATAATCAAATCGTTAAAAATAAAAATAGTTTTAATTTTGAATTCCCCAGTGTTAAAGCTCTCACAATGGGAACTATAGAATCTTAAGGAATCCCATTAAAGGAAAGGTTTGTTGTTTTTTATTTTGGGTCCTTTTTTAGATTAACTAGCCTAATAATATACTGTGGCGACATTACTTTTTGGAAAAAATACAGTTTAAAATAAGCCTCTTCTGGCTAAATTGAAAGTTAATGGGCAACAGATATCGTTGAATATTACATGTGTCATGGTGCTGGAAGGACACGGGCGCAGAGACGGTGTGGATGTAGAAATCCATGTTTTTTAATGAACCAGGCAACAAAAGAAACAAACATACGAACTCAAAGCAGACACGATGACTGGGTGTTGTAGCCTACGGCTGACAAACCAAAATAAACCACACCCATGTGAACAAACAGTAAACTTAAATAGGTTCCCCAATTGGAGGC
>JACXGJ010012541.1:0-17738 GCA_016801105.1 Esox niger
TATTTTCCACTTGGTTTGGCAATGTAAACACCTGTTTCGCATGACAATAACTGTATTGAGACAGAGAGTCAATGGGATCCAATAGCTGACAAGCACTAGGGTTTAATAAAAGGATTACTTGCAAGACGTCTTTGGCCTCCATCTTGTTGATTCTTATTATATATGCTGTGAGGGATAAAGGCCCTTAACAAATTTGCTGATGCGCAGAATACCCTGAAATCATATTAAGAATACGCAGGAACTACAGGATCCATATTCTTCAGTCTGTTCAAACACACCAGCATTCACACTCCTATAAACAAATTACAATATCCAAAATGCAATATTACAGACTAATACAATTAATAGAGAGGAATTCAACAACTTCCTTTCACTTCCTGTAGCTCCGTACTGGGATCAAACCGATAGTTCTGTGATCCCAATTACCCACCAACGCCCTAACTCAAGGTTCTTAATAATTGTGCCACTCAAAGCTAGCCATTAAGTGGTGCAAACATGGAAACCTAAAGTTAGAACGTGGGTGAGCATTTATTTTACTTTTCCGTATGGCTTACGTTCGTATACTGTAATAGGTCACATGTTCTTGCCCCTCCCTTCGTCCCAGGAAAATACTGCTAGACAGCTTTTCCTTACTGTTTTAAAGGTAAAAGATTATGCGAGCAAAACACATTCAACTGGGCAAGAGAAATGGCTTGTGATATTTCCCTTGTAGACCCATGTATATTGCCCATGTATATTGCCCAGGTCTCCTGCCCAGGTCTACAGGTCTTTTAAGGATTCATCCCCAAGTCGCTAGCCAAGTTTATACTTGGTGCTAGCATGTGTCCTTATCATATCCACGTTAGGATTCTTTCCACATTTAAACTGGTGGGCAATTAAAACATAAGTTGCTTGTCCGAACAAGATATAAACAGGGCTACTGTGATACATGAATGAAGTTGTCACAAAAAAGAGATTGTTTTCCTGCCTGTTGGACCCTGTCCGGGGCCTCCTCCGGATAGGGCCACAGTGTCACTGGACCCCCCTGTCTCAGCCCCAACGTCATACGCTGCTATATTATTGTGCTCGTGGAGTAGGGTCAGTCAGTTCTCCTTCTCCACTATATATCCCTGTAGATCTAGTGAATGCATTTTCTACATTTTCCCTGTTTTCTGTTGTCTTTAAGTTAGGAGGACACAAGGTCCTAACCCGTACATGCGGAGTACCAGGCATGACTCGTCCCGGTCCCTGTCCAAAGTCCTCCTGGTTGTGTTGCTGATCAAGATCACAGCTGCCACTGTCCTGACCCCCCTTCTTCCCGATTTCGCGATGTCTGTCCCTGTCCTTGACCATCTGGTTATGCCCCTCATCTAGGCTGGATTTGAATGGAAGCTGGGA
The DNA here is from genome assembly GCA_016801105.1 of Esox niger. Taxonomy (NCBI): domain Eukaryota; kingdom Metazoa; phylum Chordata; class Actinopteri; order Esociformes; family Esocidae; genus Esox; species Esox niger. The sequence continues at coordinate 1,378 of JACXGJ010012541.1, forward strand.
TTAGCCCACATGCATTAAACTATTAAAACTTGGACTCTTAATATGTTCACCCGGTGCAGCCAGAAGAGGACTGGTCACCCCTCGGAGCCTGGTTCCTCTCTAGGTTTCTTCCTAAATTTCGGCTCTCATAGGGAGTTTTTCCTAGCCACTGAAGTTCAACACTAATGTTGTTTGCTCCTTGGGGTTTAAGGTCGGGTGTTTTGTGAAAGCACTTTGCGACAACTGCTGGTGTAAAAAGGGCTTTATAAAATAAATTTGATTGATTGATTGATGAGTTAATATACAAGATCTGGACAAGATCTGATCAAAATATATATGTTAGAACCAGATATAAAATAAATATAAACAAAGTGCGGGAAGTGGCCTTAAAAAGGAGATGTGTTCTGTGTACTTCCGCTCTCTCTCTCTCTCTGTCTTGCTTTTTTCCTCAAGATATTCTCCCCCTTGCTCTCAGTTTCTCTTTCTCTCTCTCTCTCTCTCACCCTCCATCTCTCCATCTGTCTCTGTTTATACAGATGAGACTGCAGTTTGTGGGGGATGAGAGCTCATTGGACTCTAATCTCCCTTCAGCTGTGTTCATTGAAGGCCCACATCCTACCTGCTATCATGTAAGCCAACAGAAACACACAGAATGAGGCGAACACCCTACACAAATCAACAGTATAGGGTTAAAAATTATGAATTCATAAAAAACTATATTTGAGACCCAGATTACATCAAGGGCTTATTCATGATGCACCTCAATCTTTTTTAACCAACATATCCACTGGTACTTAGTCTATAGTGTGGCAAAGCAAAGAACATAGGGACTGACACATCTTGATACAATAATTCACATTTGTTTTTAAGTATTTTAGGTTAGGAATATATCACTTTCCAAACATATTATTATAATCTTACTGCAGCACTGTATTCGGAGCTTTAGAAAGGATACTACATTTGTAAAGTTGTCATTGGTGCCTAGTTGACCTGTTGGATCCTACGTGAGGATACTGCTCTCTGGTGGCAGTCAGGTCCAAACATTTTGTCTTTTTACAGTTTTTTACACATTCAGGTTCAAACATTTTGTCTTTTTACAGTTTTTTACACAGTCAGTCCAAACATTTTGTGTTTTTACAGTTTTTTCACAGTCAGGTTAAAACATTTTGTCTTTTTACACTTTTTTACTCAATCAGGTCCAAACATTTTGCCTTTTTATAGTTTTTTACACATTCATGTTCAAATATTTTGTATTTTTACAGTTTTCTACACAGCCAGGTCCAAACATTTAGTGTTTTTACAGTTTTTTACAATGACAAACACACTAAAATTGGGTCTATGAGGATTTGACACAAAACTATTTGGTAGAATGAAGAACATTTTCCGAAACCCATAAGCAATGTTGTTCTCACACAAATCTCTCTTTCATTCATATTTTTTATAAACACAACTCCCTTTGCAAAGCACAACCTTTCCCATGTTATTATGTAGAAAACATAGCCATTTAATACAACAAACTCAAATAATCATAATTCTGACACTCACACCAAACAGCTGTTGAGATATGAACAGTTACAAGCACAAGTCAACTAGTGGTCAGGATGTTGGCCACGGGTATACTCACCTGTGTGTTGGAATGATGGATAACAACCTTAGTGAGACAGGTAGAGGAAGAGCAAGAGAATAGGTGAAAGAGGGAGAGGAATAAGAACATAGATCTCTTATGACATTTGTAACACCGTGTTTGACCATGTTCTAGCACGTGATATGACAATGAGGGAACCTGGGCTAAGAGTACAACGAAACCTGAGCCCTTTCACTATTCAACTGTTTGGACTTTGAAAACGAATATAGGTTACTTAAAGAAAACATATCTGACTACTGATTTGACCATCCTGCTTTCTGTACTCTAAATCTGTCTGACTACTGAGTTGACCAACCTGTTTCCTGTACTATGAATCTGTCTGGCTACTGAGTTGACCATCCTGTTTTCTGTACTATGAATCTGTCTGACTACTGAGTTGACAATCTGGTTTTCTGTCCTCTAAATCTGTCTGACTACTGAGTTGATCATCCTGTTTTCTGTACTCTGAATCTGTCTGACTACTGAGTTGATCATCCTGTTTTCTGTACTCTGAATCTGTCTGACTACTAAGTTGACCATCCTGTTTTCTGTACTATGAATCTGTCTGACTACTGAGTTGACCATCCTGTTTTCTGTACTATGAATCTGTCTGACTACTGAGTTGACCATCTTGTTTTCTGTACTATGAATCTGTCTGACTACTGAGCTGACCATCCTGTTTTCTGTACTCTGAATCTGTCTGACTACTGAGTTGACCATCCTGTTTTCTGTACTATGAATCTGTCTGACTACTGTGCTGACCATCCTGTTTTCTGTACTATGAATCTTTCTGACTACTGAGTTGACCAACCTGTTATCTGTACTCTGAATCTGTATGCATTACAATATGCAGGACAATTACAAGAATTTGGGACATGGATAATTATTCTGTAAAATGCTCTTTTTAATCTTTTTGTAGAATTGACAGACACCTGTTGATGGAGGAGACCATGCATGAGGCCATAAATCTAGCCACTGAGAACATGGTTGTCATAATTATCATACATTTAGAGAGATCCAGGTAAGAACAAATATTCAAGACAATGACAGAGAACATAGTCTGAGAAATTAGTTGAAATTCTCTTGCCCAAGTCAGATAGAAGATGATACAACTAACAACATATTTGAATAACTATAACCATAAAGCTCATTAAATAATGTTTCCCTCTTGTCTTCTTGGGCTAGACCCTGCTGTTTTTCTGTTCTACCTTTTTTCTTCCATTATTAATTGCACCTACCATCATTAATTGCAACCCACAGTCCATGATTAGTGGGTTACAATGAAAAGATGCCCTCTAATGGGGTATCTTTTCATATGTTTAGAGATATTATGATTGAACCCCTTTTCCTATAATAGGCAATTCTGAAACCGTAATTTCATAATCAAATGGACTTTCCAAACATGTGAGTGTGATGAGCACAGTTTCCTTTATTGCACAATGCATATGCAAGACAAGCCAGGTTCTTACTTTGATTAAACATCAGTGCCATTATGGGATATATCAGTTATATTATTCTTCTTCTTTTTATTCAGTAAACGGTAAGGTATTTTTTATTTAATCTAAATTATATGTATAGTGTCTATTAGTAGCATTAGACAATTAACAGAATATCCACAAGTATACAACAATAATCCTGTATTCATTAATAGTGAACTTTTATTAAAATGGAATTACAAAAGAGTTACTTACCCCAAATAATCTTTATATGACAGTTAAGCAGGGGTCAATTGTAAAGATTTTTACATTTTCTTTTATTTCTCACAGACTACTTGAAATTCACTAGTAATCTTTTGACATTAGAAACATATATTTGTGCACTAATTACAAATACAATTTAAATATTTTCAATAATTAGGACAAGACTATAACATTATATTTAATGCAAGGAGTCAGTCTTGCCAATTTGGGGGGCAATTGTAACACAAAAAAAGTCATATTGACTTACTGTTTTTCAAATAAAAGCCCACCTCATTATAAACACATTAATGTCTTATAATCTAATAATGTTACTTATATTTTTTTCTGAATATGGTTCTATGTTTGTCAGGCATCATATGTAGTAAAAAAAGGTCTATTTCTGTTTTGCCATGTGTTTTGTAAAAGCCCTACAAAAACATATTTTTATTGATGGGTTGCTATACTAGAAGAAACAGATTTATTTTATTACACCCTTTTTTCATGTAATTTTAAATGTACATTTAGACATGTTCATTTTCTAACAGACAGTGTCAACACAGACCAACAAGATGCATACATTGGACCACGTGAACAGTGTTATAATTACCCCCGATGTTGCAGTCATGAAAAAATCCCTTATGCTAGCTAGTACACCTGTGTTGGCATTAGTTATTAGTGTTATTTTTTTAACCAATAACCTATAGATAAAATGTATGTACATTTAAAATTTCAGTCATCTAAACTAGAGACAGCACAAGAAATATACTGCACATCCAAAAAGTAATTTCACACATCAGAATCAGTTTTTTTGTTGATAATTTCAGCCGAGGTGAATTGCTCCTGCTCCTTTACCACAGACAGAGAGAGAATCCTACTGAGCATATGCAGAGTAAGTATCATCACTCTGGTTGGAGGAATTTTGTGTGTTACAATTGCGCCATGTTACTATTGCCACAGGTCTCCCCAACTTACAATGTTCACAGTAATTCCATTCAAAAAGTGAAACTTGGATATAATATTCATTCATTACACATAGACTGATATATTTCAAATGTTTATTCAATTGTGATGATTAAAGCTGACAACTAATGAAAATCCCGAATTCATTCTCTCAGAAAATTTGAATATTACTTAAGACCAACACAAAAAAGATATTTTTAGAAATGTTAGCCAACTGAAAAGTATGAACATGAAAAGTATGGTACAGCAATGCATACAGCATGTACAGCACTCAATACTTAGTTGGGGCCCCTTTTGCCCTGACAAAGTTGGGGGAATTACTTCAGCAATGCGGCGTGGCATGGAGTCTATCAGTCTGTGGCACTGCTCAGGTGTTATGAGAGCCCAGGTTGCTCTGATAGTGGCCTTCAGCTCTTCTGCATTGTTGGGTCTGGCGTATCGCATATTCCTCTTCACAATACCCCATAGATTTTCTATAAGGTTAAGGTCAGGCGAGTTTACTGGCCAATTAAGAACAGGGATACCATGGTCCGTTAAACAGGTACAGGTAGCTTTGGCACTGTGTGCAGGTGCCATGTCCTGTTAGAAAATGAAATATCCATAAAGTTGGTCAGCAGCAGGAACCATGAAGTGATCTAAAACTTCCTGGTAGACGGCTGCATTGACCTTGGACCTCATAAAACACAGTGGACCAACACCCGCAGATGACATGGCAACCCAAACCATCATTGACTTTGAAAACTTTAAACTGGACTTCAAGCAACGTGGATTCTGTGCCTCTCCTTTCTTCCTCCAGACTCTGGGATTTCCAAAGGAAATGCAAAATGTACTTTCATCAGAGAACATAACTTTGGACAACTAGGCAGCAGTCCAGTCCTTTTTGTCTTTAGCCCAGGCAAGACGCTTCTGTGTCTTGTGCAAGAGTGGATTGACGCAAGGCTGAAACCCATGTCTTGCATATGTCTGTGCGTGTTGGTTCTTGAAGCTTTGACTCCAGCTGCAGTCCATCTACATCTTTTCCGGCCTTCGCCTCTCTATTAATGTGCTTGGACACTGAGCTCTGTGAACAGCCAGCCTCTTTAGCAATTACCTTTTGTGTCAATGGTCCTCCTTGTGCAAGGTGTCAATGGTCATCTTTTGGACAGCTGTCTAGTCAGCAGTCTTCCCCATGATTGTGTAGCCTACAGAACTAAACCGAGAGAACATTTAAAGGCCTTTGCAGGTGTTTTGAGTAAATTAGCTGATTAGAGTGTGGCACCAGGTGTCTTCAATATTATAACTTTTCACAATATTCAAATTTTCTGAGAAACTGATTTCAGGGTTTTCATTAGTTGTCAGTTATAATCATCAAAATTAAAAGGAATGAACACTTGAAATATATCAGTCTATGTGGAATGAATGAATGAGATTTCAAAATGTCACTTATCCTCTTCATTTCTCTCTCTTTCATTTCAGTGCATTCTACCGCATTTCTGATTCACCCAAATGTTCCTTATGTGACCTGAGAATTCTATATATCAAAAATGGCTTGTTGCTGAGCCAAAAGTAAATTGGAATGTTTTTTTTTTCAACCAGATGCCCCGAGAAACAATGTAACCGCACCCACCCCACCTGGCCCTGTGTTTGAGGGTGAATCAAAGACTCTGACCTGCCGCGGTGACGCCAACCCACCAGTGGAGAATTTCTCCTGGTACAAAAATATTGGTGGCCAGCTGACCTGGAAGGCCAACGGGCAAATACTGGTCCTCCAGGTCAGCAAGGCTGACAGTGTTAGACATGTTATTCTGAAGCAGTACTGTATTGTCTAACACCAGTGCTTGACTTGAGTCAGAATGGTTTTCCGGTTCCTTTTTTAGGCAAGCCTTATACACATACATTTTTATGAACATAGTCTAATGTGCAATTTGACATATCACTTATTTTATTCCAAGCCAACCGCTGTCTAATACTCAGCAGCCTAAAATTATGTCCTATAAGGTATAATTTTAAAGCCCTTTATTGAAAAAATCTGTCAATGACTGACTAGTAGGACCATGATTCAGTGAGATCTAGCCGCTAACTGTGGTTTGAAGATGTCAACAATTGGGTGGTGTCCCAGTTGTAACTGCAGTTTGAAATGACATGAACAGAAGATGAGTGGTTGCTTATGTAGGCCAAATACCTCTTCCTTCCTTTTTTGCCACTGTATTTGAAATATAAAACATGATGTTTAAACTATGAATGTATTTCCCAAACTCTTTATATACCACTTCTGTTTTTTACCTAAATGAATAGCTATATATTCAATAGAACACATTTCCAAAAGGACAACAAATGATTAGAGGATTTCAATGTCTGTGGTTTTTAAGTGGCCGATGTTGGACAGTGGATATCTACATCATTTCGGGTGTTTTGTTTTGTGAAAGCACTTTGTGACAACTGCTGATGTAAAAAGGGCTTTATAAAATAAATTTGATTGATTTTGCTTTTGTTCTGTCTTCTCAGCCTCACAGTGAATATGTACACATTTAAAAGGTATTGTGTACATGGTCCATCCAGTAAAAGAACACAGTTACGGACAACTGTTTTGATTCTCTATGTACTAACCCAAATTTTTATTCTCCCTTTCTTCCTCTTAGTCTGTCCAGAAGACTGAATGTAAGATGAAAGGTTGTATTTCCAGAAGGGTCTATTTTGCTCAGAATTGTTATGGCATAGGCAGTCACTGACACAGTTAGATGCTCAGAGTTTAATGTGATTCTACTTCAGTACATTATCAATGATCAGTAGGCCTAAAACAGGTTGCATCATACACCAACTTCGCTGTGGTTTTGTGTGTAACCCGAAAATGTATTTAATACATACTATCTCTATTGAAATGTATTATTTGATATTTTAGCAGATGAAGCTGTCACTCTCAGAGAAACAAGAAAACACTTATCAAAACCTGAGGATGACCAGTGTCAGCCCTGAATACAACCAACTCCAGGTGATAATTTAGAAAAACCTGAAATAAAAATGTGAACATTTGTGGATTGAAGCATTTATCAGGATGATCATGGATAAGTTCATTTGAATGAACCAATGGAATTTGAATCATTATTGCGGGTATGTGTGAATGCCTGTGTGCATGTCTGCCTGCTTGTGTGTGTGTGTGTGTGTGTTTTTGTGTGTGTTACCAACAGTTTAAAAAAACAAAATTCCAGTCTCTATCTTCCAACCTTTATAATCCAGACCGACTCTCTGTTACTCTCTGTAGCAATATATTGAATTATTATGTTTTGAGATTTTTTATAGTAGTTATGAAGAATAACATTGTTGCACACATAGTCAGTGTTAGGGTTTGAGGGTGACTGCAATGGTGGTTCAGACAGAAAACACCACATGTTAGTTTAACCATTTATTGGAGTAGTTAAGCAAAGCCCTGTAGTCTTGGCATTAAGTTCTGCTCCTCTAGGGTAACTCATTACAATCACATGATCGTTTATACAATACTACCAACAATAACATAACCTTGATATTATTAATGCAATTCCCATAGCAATGAACAAGGTACTCAGTACCGATTCCCATCACAAGGAACACAGAACAGAACTAGGGTGGTGGGTGGGCGTGCACCCGCATGCTAGTACAAACAGTGACATCTGACTGAGTGAGCAACCTGATTAAATAGACAGGTATGATTTGAAAACAAAATGATTTGAAAACATTTTATTTGAAAACCGAATGAAACTATATATAAACATTGTGAGAAACCTTTATCAAGCAATTTACATTTATTCACCTAACGAATCAAGGATGTTCTCTGTGGTCTTGTGGTGGTTTTGTAAAAGTCAGTGGGAGCTATAACACTTGAACTTATTAACCAGATTTTGGGTGGGGTCTACGCAGGTTACTTTCTGCTTTGAAACCTCAAAGGTCTGATACACTTCACCAAATGGGATTTCACTCAGATCTTGATCTCTTGTGCATCACTGGTCAGCATCTATGGTTTTGATGCTGAGGCAGAAGTATCATAATCCACGGTGCGTTCATTAGACTGTGTGTTGCGTCCGTCCCCATCTTCAGCCAGTGCTCGCTGGAAAACCCCCATAATGCCTCGCCCGAACCTCGATCCTCTCACATTCAGCCCCATGCAGAAGTAAAGTAGTGGATTGACGCAACTGTTGAAGTAGGCAAGGGCTTTAGCTATGTTCATTCCAACCTTCATCACATTACTGTTTCCGATCACCATCTTGGCCAGTAGAAAGCAGTGGTAAGGAGCCCAGCACAGGAAGAAGGCACAAACCAGCAGCACCAGGACACGGAGAGGACGCGCCTTTCCTGCAAGACGGGTGCGTCTGATGCCCAGCGCTGCCAGAATGTAGCAACTGAGGATGATGATGAATGGGATTAGGAAACCGCAAAGGAAGCGAATGGTGTAGATCGCCATCTTGTCACTTTCCGTATTCTCCTTGACCTCAATCGAGCACTTGCTCAGGTTATACTTGCCCAGGAAGACCTGGCGGTAGACAAAATAAGGTGCACTGAAAATGACCGCCCCTAGCCACACAACGACGCTCACCAGGTGGGCAGCGCAGAGTGTCCGGTGATTTTTGGTAATGATGGGATACCAGATGCACAATGCCCGGTCAATGCTGATGACGGCGAGCAGGAAGACGCTGCAGAACATATTGCCGTACTTGAAGAAGCCATTGACCTTGCAGAGGAACTCACCGAACGGCCAGTATTTGTAAAAGAGCTTCTCGATCAATGAGAGCGAGATGCTCATGCAGAAGATGAGGTCAGCCACAGCCAGGTTTACCAGCCACACATTGGTGACCGTGGGTTTGAGCTTTAAACCAGCCACCCAGATGACCACTGAGTTACCGGTAATTCCTAGTGCAATGGTCAGAGTATAGAGGACAGTGATGATTTCAGTTTCTCCCTTTGTGGCATTTTCCTCTTTGTTGAGTGTGGAGCGGTAGGTGATATGAAGGATGTTGGCGGTGGTGTTGGTAGTCATTCTGTGAAAGGACGGCTGTGCCAGCTGTGAATATATAGAATGACAAGTCATCAGAGTGTAGTATTGTTTTCTCTAATAGTTCTTAAGTATGGACTAATACTGATTTCCACCGGTCCTGAAAGTGCTTTTAAGAACATGATTGCTGTCGGTGTTGTCATTGCGAAAGATATTGTCGTTTCCTTTTCAGACAAGTGCATTGAATGTTAATGGTTTTTGTATTTGTTCAATGTGAGTAGCCTCTTGCCCTGATATCCTCTATTTATGAGTCAGCACAGAAGAAAGTTTTGTATCTCAGGGGATTTATTTTTCATTATATTTATTCCCAACAATCAAGCAGACAGTAAAACAAACATAGTCTTGTTGTCTGGGAACCAATACGTTTTCAGTCCATATAAATGATGAGATTTATTTGAGTCACTGAAGTAATGGATCATTGAGCCAGGAACTCACTCAACCTTTTTGACTGTTTATTAATGCACAGAGGCTTATTTGATATAATGCTATGATTTAAAATCTCTTAATACACTTTAATTGTGTTTAAGGTAGCTATCAGCTATATCTGTACATGAACAGTTTGGATTTCATCATTTTATTACACCTACAATTGTTGGTACAACTGATTGTGTTATTAATATAGAGATTGATGCTTGACATCATATTTAATGCAATGTTTGCCTGAGGTCATACATGTTAAAATGCCATTAATTTAAAATAATTATCGTTCCTTGCTGAAAAAATATAAAATTAGCCCAGGAAAACAAAAACTGTTCATATCTAGACTAAATGTAACGCAGTTTCAGGAAATATGTTTCAGAAGATGTTTTAATTGATAAGGATATGTAAAAAGCCTATATAATATTTTTAAATGAGAGGCTTAATTATTTGAATGATCTACATCATCACCACACTCAGTTTTCCATCCACATTTTTAATAATCCGTTTTTTGCTGAGGTGAGAAAACCACTCTGTAAGGTGAATATACAGTAAATTAAAATTCCATTCATATCAATTGATACTTTTAAACACATTACAATCCAAAATCTGTGTTTTTACATATTTAAGTGAGTAATGAGGAATAATAGTCTTTGGTAAAATAAGTGTGAATGTGTATTGTGAACCGATGTGTCCATTCTAGAGTATTGGAAATGATGTCTTCTTATTTGCCTATTTATGTACAGCAGGTATTATTTTTACTGGAATCATTTGTCTTAGAATAGCCTAAATCAACAGAATCAGAAACAACTGTATATGAACATCCAGAGTATTGTATATTTGGTAATCAAGACTGTCAAAAAGAATTAAGATATTTAATGAACAGATTCGCACAAAAAGTGTTGTAGTGTAATAATTCATTCTGATAATCCCTACCTGTGAGTTGAGAGGCTGCTGTTGTCGCTGTGTGGAAAATTAGTTCCAGCGGCTGAGCAGAATGTGAAGGTTAATAGTTCTAATCTGTGTGTCTTTATAAATAGTTGTCTCTCGCTTTCTTCCTACAGCCCTCACTTACTTCTCTTTCAGTGTTGTGCGTGTATGTTTGTCCATGCCTTTGTCGTGAGAGTGGCTTTTGAGAATGTAAGCCAAGGTCAGTAGCCCTGTTTATACTTGGTGCTAACATGTGTCCTGATCTGAATTAAATTAAATTCATCATCCACATTATGATAATGTCCACATTTTATATGGGGGTGGAAAATTCTAACATGTTGCAATCTGATGTGCAGTGTGATGTGTAGTGTGATGTGTAGTGTGATGTGTAGGTGTTTTGTGATGTGTAGTGTGATGTGATGTTATGTGTAGGTGTAGTGTGATGTGAAGTGTAGGTGTAGTGTGATGTGATGTGTAGGTGTAGTGTGGTGTGATGTGATGTGATGTGTAGGTGTAGTGTGATGTGTAGTGTGATGTGTAGGTGTAGTGTGATGTGATGTGTAGGCGTAGTGTGATGTGATGTGATGTGTAGGTGTAGTGTGATGTGATGTGTAGGTGTAGTCTGATGTGTAGTGTGATGTGATACATCTTAAGATCTGGTCAAGGATGGTTCTCAGAACCAGATGTTTAACAGGGCTGCTGTGTTACATCAGTGAAGTGGCCAAAAAAAGAGATATGTTTTATGAACTTGCACTCTGTCCCGATCTTTAGCTATTCTATGATGTTCTCTGTCTCTCACTGTCTTTTTTGTCTCATCTCGTCCTGCTATTGTCCACATTGTGATTCTGCCCTCATGTTTAGGCAGGTGTAAACAATTAAAACACATGCTGTGATCTAATTGTGATCTGTTGGGTGAAGTGAAATGTACATGTTCAGGAAAATATCTGATCAGAAGTTCAGAACCAGATCCAGTATAAACAAGGCAACTGTGTCACATCAGAGAAGTACCCGCAAAAAGGAGATGAGTTCTGTGAACTTCCTCTTCCTCTCTCATGCCACTCTCTCTCCACTTCATTTAGGATTATTTGTTCAATTCGATTGCAAGTTTGACTTAGAATGTAAATACAATATATAGAATAAGAGTAATAAACAGTCCAAAAATTATGTTAGGAGTAAATCACTTTCCAAACGTATGAATAGAATTTGGTGATGCTGCTCTCCACTGGCAGTCTGGTCTAAGCGTTTTGTCTTACTCCAGTTATTTTTCAATGGCTAAAACGGGTTCTATGAACAATATACAAAATACATTTACCAGAAAGAAGACCATTTAACCCATAAGCACTATTCACTGGTTTTACCACAAATCTTTGCTGCAGTCATGCTTTTTTTGCTAAACTGAATCCCAATTGTCAATTCTCATGAAGAAAACATGACCATTTACCAACTAAACTCAAATAACTAAACTCAAATAATTGCAATTCTAAAACTCTCAAAAAACATTACAAGTCAGGAAGCGACTAGGATGTTTGCATGAAAAAGGGCCACATAAGCTTAAGTGTTTGTTGGAACGATGGATGACAACATCAGTGAGAAAGAGTTAGAGGAAGTATAAGAAAGAGACAGGGTGGATGAGGGAGAGGAAGAAGATGAAGAACAACAATATCTAATGAGATTTGTACCGCACTTGACCAGATTCACTAACATGGTATAACATGATATGTTTTCACACACAATATTGCCTCTGAAGCATACTGACGCAAACATGTGTAAAGACTAGTTCGGTAAATGTTCACTCTGCAACCACATGTGGTTTCCAAAAAACGTTAAAAAAGTTTAGAGAAAAGTGGAAGTTAACTTGGTAGAGTTAGATGCAGAGATACTGTAGAGGTGGAAGAAGAACAAGTGGTGTAATCTCGGATGTCCTTGAGAGAGGCAGAGCGGTGAGTGTAGCCCAATGTGAACTGCTTCACTATTGCCTCCATCATTTGGACATTCCAAAATGACAACAGGTACAGTGAGGGAAAAAAGTATTTGATCCCTGCTGAATTTGTACATTTTCCTCTGACAAAGAAATGATCAGTCTATTATTTTAATGGGAGGTTTATTTGAACAGTGAGAGACAGAATAACAACAACAAATCGAGAAAAACGTGAACATTGAACATGTATTCGACTCCAATAATGAGTTGAAGTCAGGGTGAACAACATTCTCTGAAAAATAGCCTTGCCAAAATATTGTATGACCATGTAAACCTAAACATACACTCATGCTCACCTTTAAAGAAAGCATCTTCTCACACTTCTTACAAACACAGTGTGGTGTCATGACAGTTGTTGTCATTATTCTCAGGTTCAAGCTTATATTCTCTTCCAACAGTACAGGTAACGACATCAGCACTTGCAAAAATGTACATACAAAGAATTGTTGTTGCCTTGATGTAGCCTAGAGAATACAAGGTTGCATACAGGCATCGATCCAGGAGTCAAAGGTGATCATAAAATGTCGGTTGCCCAGAAAACTTGGTGAAAGCTCACACACGACAGCTGGGGCCTGTTACTATTGGTGGTTTTGCTAACTCAGCTCTCCCCATCAGGAATAGAGTCCTGTTCACCTATATTATACAAGGAGCAGGATCCCCACTGCTGCTATTAAGACGTACCCCCAAAAGGAAGACTTCTTCATGTGGTCTGTTAGGCCCTTCTAGCAAAGACCTTCTAGCAGAAATTAGAAAAAATAAGGATATAATAATAAACACATTTTCGACAGATGAAAACAAAGAAAACCTACAACTGCAACACATTTGTGGGAACTCCTCAAGAACCTGGAAGGGGATACACTTTGGTTTACCTGTGTAAAACTTTTTACCTGTAGTTTTGTTCTTAACATCTGAAGTAAACTGTGAACAATTTGTACTTGCTTTGACCAAAAATGCCATGATAAACAACAACTTTCAATATTCACAAATTATTTTCTCATTCAAACTCACCAAACAGAACATTTGAAATTTGTTATGTTTATGCAGAAGTATTCGTGCAAAATATAATAAAAAGACGAACTACTGCCAATTCCCGTTTAAGTCTTATCCAGATGTATTTATCTGTTTTAAAAAATGTTTAGACCACTGCACCTTTCTCTTTCCTTTCCACAAAGGATGAAATGGAAAATTTTTGAGTGAGGAACCGAAGCGTTCAATTTGCAGTGGTCTCTCAATTTGAACCCATCTTTTTCTCACTCAAAACCTTCCTTTTTGACTGTTTTGGAAAAGATACAGGTGCAGTGGTCTCTATTGTATATATAATATGTATATATATATGAATATGTATGTATGTATGTATGTATGTATGTATGTATGTATGTATGTATGTATGCATGAATGTATGTATGTATGTACTGTATATGGCACTTGAACTACATGACAACTCAATAGAACCACAGTGTCACTGCATAGAGCACATAAATACCAAAATTATTGTGTTTTAAATTGAGATTGTGTTTGGCAAAAAATCTCTAGTTTGAGTAAAGAGCTGGATTTTCAGGCCCTAAATATCAGGGACCAAGTGTGTAATCTTGGAGATCTAATAGACTCAGACCTCACATTTTAGTAATATCAAAGCAGTCACCAAAACAGCGTTAAAAATCATCTTAAAAATATAGCCTGAATCAAGGCTTGGTTTCCAGAAAAGACCAAGAGAAGCTCATCCATGCTTTTATCTCGAGTAGCTTTTATCTCATGCTTTAGTAATGGCCTCTTAACTGGACTCCCCAAAAAGACTGAGAGCTCACTCAGAATGGTGCAGCTAGAATGTTAACCAGGACCAAGAGCAAGGCATAATTACAATATACATTTGGGGACACAAACATATTGATGACAAATCTGATATTGCCATGTTGGTGTTGTTCCGACTAAATCATAATTAATTTTGGCACAACTGAGGTTAGGTTTTGACCCAGGTGTCTCTGAGGATAGGGTTAGGTCAAAGGGTGGATGACAGGGGAAACCAAATAACAAAATGTCACACACTGAGGAACCTTTGGACTGGGGTAACCAAATAACATGTTAGTTACATCCATCTCACAAGTGTGCATCACTCATTCAGTCTGATCAGCATCTTGATATACCACACCTGTGAGGTGGATGGATTATCTTGGCAAAGGAGATGTGCTCACTAACAGATTTAGACGGATTTGAGAGAAATAAGCCTTTTTTGTACATAAAATCTTTGAGTTCAGCTCATGATGAATGGGAGCAAGAACAAGTGCTGCGTTTATCATTTTGTTTAGTGTGTATGTATATATGTATAATTGTCACTTCCTTATCGGTAGGCCTGCCACTCAGACCCTCATTAAAAGCACAAACACCCTTTTTGTTGTTATTGACCTGTGACCATGTGTTCCTGATCACATTCCCAATTTACATTCCTTCTTTTGTCTTGTTGGTCATTCCATTCCCATTCCATTTAAGGTTGTTCTGTTTCTGATCCTTTTTATATTTGTTTAAATTTTCACATTAATGAGGTCCTCGTCTTTTTCAGAATTGCTGTCCACAGTTCCATTGTGAAGAAGTTAACTGTAAAGTGGTATGATTTTGTTGGAATGCTGTAATGGGAAGTTTAAAATAAACATAACTGAAGTGTCTGCTATTAAATGCTATGCTCTTCAATGGGTTTCAGTCTCCAGGAACTGTACTGATGCCTTTCACCTGTTTCTGTTTCCCTGGGAATAAATATCAGGTTGCACAAATGTAAAATCTTAGGTCATCCATCACCATGGGTAAAACCGAGGACCTGTCAGCTGAAAGGAGACAGATGTCAGTTCACCTACACGGATCAGGTGAAGGATATGAAAAATGTATAATGTTTGGCGACAAAAGGGGACTGCATAAAAGGATAAGCACCTAATACCCACAGTAAAAAATCGTGCTGGATCACTGATGCAACTGTTGCCATAAGCCACAGAAGCTGAATTGCAAGTGGAAATAAAAAAAACATACTCTGTGGGTCTTCAGGAATAACTCAGGATGAACAGTATTTCACCCTAATATGAGTGGGTTAAACTATCCCGTTAAGTAAAGTGTTTATTTAGCAGAGGATCTGTAATAATTTCATTGGTTTCAGTTTCACAAATGCAGCACAATGCTCCCAAAACAGAATTACACATTCATTTTCTAAAATGGTTCTTCCATTAACTTCAGTGCTGCAGCATGTGGAACCTATTTTAAATTGGAAAGGAAAACTGTTGAATCTCAACAACATTCAACCTTCAACACGTATGTGGGGGAAGGTTTTTTGAGATGTAATATCCAACAGAAATGTTAGCGATAGGAGACTGCAAAATTCAATGTTTTTTCTAATACTTTAATGCAAATGAGCAAAGGTCGAAAAGACCAAAGTAGAGAGTATGATCTACTATCAGATCTACTAACACTTGGTGTGAGGCACTAAGCCTCTAAACACTCATAAAGACAATCAGCAACACAGAACAAAAGAAACTGTACATATACAGGCAGCGATTATGGGAATGGGATTCAGATCACAACTTAATTTCTTTCCCAATCATTCTAATTGAATCTTTTTGTATTTTCCACTTGGTTTGGCAATGTAAACACCTGTTTCGCATGACAATAACTGTATTGAGACAGAGAGTCAATGGGATCCAATAGCTGACAAGCACTAGGGTTTAATAAAAGGATTACTTGCAAGACGTCTTTGGCCTCCATCTTGTTGATTCTTATTATATATGCTGTGAGGGATAAAGGCCCTTAACAAATTTGCTG
>JACXGJ010012542.1:0-17716 GCA_016801105.1 Esox niger
CGTCTATAGGTACGTATCGCAACGTAGTATTACGCGTCTATAGGTACATATCGCAACGTAGTATTACGCGTCTATAGGTACGTATCGCAACGTAGTATTACGCGTCTATAGGTACATATCGCAACGTAGTATTACGCGTCTATAGGTACGTATCGCAACGTAGTATTACGCGTCTATAGGTAAGTATCGCAACGTAGTATAACGCGTCTAT
The DNA here is from genome assembly GCA_016801105.1 of Esox niger. NCBI lineage: Eukaryota > Metazoa > Chordata > Actinopteri > Esociformes > Esocidae > Esox > Esox niger. The sequence goes on from JACXGJ010012542.1 coordinate 212, forward strand.
AGGTACGTATCGCAACGTAGTATAACGCGTCTATAGGTACGTATCGCAACGTAGTATAGCATGTCTATAAGTACGTATTGCCACGTAGTATTGCACGTCTATAGGTACGTATCGCAACGTAGTATAGCGCGTCTATAGGTACGTATCGCAACGTAGTATAACGCGTCTATAGGTACGTATCGCAACGTAGTATTACACGTCTATAGGTATGTATCATACCAGAGTAACTGAATGACTATATGGCCATGTTGACTTTTGGCCCATATATCCAACTATGCACATTGTTGGCCTCCCTCCGGGATGCAAATGCTTCAGCGAACTCTGGGTTTCATCATGATCTGGTATTTACAGGAGAAAGTAGATTTGAACACTTGAAAGAGATACGCGCTTGTCATAACTGTACAGATGTAGTCTTGCTATTTACTCTGGAGAACTCCAGCTGTTACTGGTTGGACTAGACAGGTCAAATAAATAAAATGTCTGGCATACAGTTTCGAACCAACATTGTTGTTCTAATAATTTGCGCAAGGTTCTAATGTATATAAACATAACTGGTACCACAGAACCTGTCAGGATTTAGATGGGCTCAAGCAGTAATAGTTTTGGTGTTTGGATTTTGGTTTTGCAGATTAATTGGACAAATCACTGTTTTGCAGGTGTTAGTAAAATTCCAAATGAATGAAACAGACAGTCAGGGCGCGACCGGCAGCAAGGGCAAAAGGCAGACAAGCCTCTTCCAACATCTTTTCACCTCGTCTCTCAACACACAGGGCATCAGAAATGATTCCAGCTGCTCACCAATTACACAATACTATAGTTCTGGTTTTGAGGACATACGCTGTGGAGGTGTGACATTTGAACAGTCAATGGATAAGTTCTTATCTTAACATTAGACTACAATGTCTTATTTCTTGTTCTTCTCCCAGTAAAAAACACAATGTTTATCTGTGGTTGAATAAATACAGTGGAATACATGAAACATTTATCTAGTGTTTAGAAAAAAAGCTGAACATGTGAACCAGTTGAAGGATATAGCCATTGTTTTTAAATGTCATATTTCCAGTTGGTTCACCTGTTATCTCTAGGCTTTGGATTGTAGGTGTTTCAGTAAGTAGGCTGGTCTCCAAGTGGGCATAAACTGACCTTTCGATTGACACGTGAGAAAACACATTTACATTTATGTGATTTAAGCAATGTTCTTTTCCACAGACTTACAGTAATGAATGGTGATGTTTAGTTGTTATTAGGTGCTGGTTTTACTTGTAATATCAGTAGAATGTCAGCTTGCCACCACAATGATGCACCACAGTAACTATTCAGTGGACAGAGGAGCGTGTCAGCACCACTTCACCTGGGCTCAGTGTTCACCCTCCTGCTGTTGGAGCACCGTTGTCCTGCAGTTGTGATTGTAGTGATTTCAACCTTCAAGCATTTGGATAATTCAAGCATTGTGATTGTAGTGATTTCAACCTTCAAGCATTGTGATTGTAGTGATTTCAACCTTCAAGCATTTGGATAATTCAAGCTTTGTGATTGTAGTGATTTCAATCTTCAAGCATTTGGATAATTCAAGCATTGTGATTGTAGTGATTTCAACCTTCAAGCATTTGGATAATTTAAGCATTGTGATTGTAGTGATTTCAACCTTCAAGCATTGTAATTCAAGCACTGTGATTGTAGTGATTTCAACCTTCAAGCATCTTAATTCAAGCATTGTGATTGTAGTGATTTCCACCTCGTACGCTGCATATATTCTAGCCATGACCCACCAGCTGTGGATGTACCGTGGGCAAAATATGTATGTGTTGAAGATGTATCTCCCCGACTGTATCTTATCAACTGACCTTTGACCTGTTCCTCCAGGCCATGGTCTGTGGATGTATCAGTATGGAGAAAAGAGGCCTGTGTTTGACGTCCTGAGTCCTGAAGGAACTGACCTGTCACCTGTCCTGTCGGCCATCTATCTTTTCCTCACCATGATCATCGTATTTCAGGTACCTTACTTTACATTTTCTTGTTTTTCTCCCTCTTTTTTAATATTCTTTTTCACTTTGTCTCTTCCTTACCTCCTTTTATCTGTCCTGTCAAGGCTGAAGGGTTATCGTTTCTCCCTTACTTTAGATATTGATCCTCAAAGCTGTTTCACCATGCCGTCTCACCCCGCTCTGTCTGTCTGTCTGTCTGCCTGCCTGTCTGTCTCTAGGTCCTGATCCCCATCTCTCTGTTCGTGTCGATAGAGATTGTGAAGATCTGCCAGGTGTATTTCATCCATCAGGACCTGGACCTGTATGAGGAGGAAACCGACTCCCATCTGCAGTGTCGAGCGCTGAACATCACTGAGGACCTGGGCCAGATGCAGTACATTTTCTCTGACAAGACAGGAACTCTGACTGAGAATAAGATGGTGTTCAGACGGTGTACCGTGGCCGGGGTGGAGTATTCCCACGATGCCAACGGTAGGGGCAAGCTGTAATGCCCGGGACGGGGTCGTTTTCTCAGCCACTGACCCACCAGTAACTAAGAGGGAATCAACAAACAAAATTTGCCATTTGAATTGGATGTGCAGCAGTGTAATTATTTTGGAATAATTTATAATAAAGCTGTAGCTAGGTTCCGAAGGACAGTGTTGTAGAATTTGGAGAAATATTCTTCATGTAGAACCTACATATCCTAGATAGAAATACATTATTTAGAGCACATGTGCCTTTCTATAAAATCATTTTGTCTCAACGCATGAACTGTCAAAGCTCATTTGTATATCTGCCGGGCTCACACTGCAAACTGGGATCAAATGATTGTCGATCAGAATGCAGAATTCGTACGACTTCACTTTAGTAACCTTCTGATGTTAGTGTCTGTTAATCGGTGTTCTCCACAGCGAGGCGTCTGGCCATGTACCAGGACTTGGTGGACTCCGAAGAGGAAGACTGCTCCTCCCGTGGGGGCACCTTGCCCAGACGGGACAGTGTCACCAGCCACCAGAGCACCGCCAAGGTGGTGCTGCGTTCCCAGAGCACCAAGTCTCACCGCAGGACCGGCAGCCGAGCGGAAGCAAAGAGGGCCAGCATCCTGTCCAAACACACAGCCTTCAGCAGCCCAATGGTGGGGCTAAATGCCTTGCACGTCACTAGCAACTGCTGTCTTTCAGCGCGCCTTTGCATTAAAGATGCGGTCAGGAAATGTAGTGACTAATGTTAATGCATTTAAATTATTTTAAAAAATTCCCTGGATGTGTAATAAGTTATTGATATGCGCATAATCTGCACGTAGAATCACTGTCATACCTCAATTTGCCATGAAATTCCATGTTTCAAATCCAATGGTTTCAATGACACGGGCCATGAACTTTCAAGGACCATGTTTGGCCAAAAATCAGCAAAATGATTTATAACGCGATACATCTGGTGTGGTTGTTGTGCCCGTCGACTGTCTCATTAACAATCATCCATAAGACAAAACACTTTTCCGTTTCAGGGTTACCATTTATGTATGATAACTTAACATAATGATCCAGCTAAATGTCTGCCGCTAAGGAGTCCTTATGGGTGGTGTCGATAGTTATTGCGTTTTCCTGTTTACCCTTAACTAATTGTTGACCTTGCCATCAACAGGAGAAGGACATAACCCCGGACCCCCAGCTCTTAGACAAGGTCAATGACGGTGGCAGCCAGATGGACTTTAAGCGCTTCCACAGCCAGTCACTGTCCCAGATGCCCTCTGAGCTCACTGACATCATCGACTTCTTCATCGCACTCACGATCTGTAATACTGTGGTGGTGTCTTCACCGAACCAGCCACGGCATAAGGTAACACAAGTTTGGTTTTTCTATCCATGCGGCAATAAGAAAAACAGAATCATTTTCTTCTGAAACCCAATTCCAAATTTTAGACTCAGTAACCTAACGTTTATGTCTAAACTTAAGCCGAGGTGGGCGGTGCCGAGGTGGGCGGTGCCGAGGGGCCTGGACAACCTGCGAGGACACACTTTCCTAAAATAAACTTTAATTTCCTAATTTTGGATGTTGTTCTGATTTGCTACTAACAATAGCAGAAGCTACTCTTTCTTTGTCCACACAAAACATCCAACAGACCTACAGAATGTGAATAGAAACCGCTACATCCATGATTCAGACACCAGCCAGGCATTGAGATATAGCTGGGAGTTGTGCAGTTACGCGGCACCATGGTTTGTCTGGGATGACCCCCGGTAGTTTTTATTTTGTCCTCGCTCCTGGGGTGTTTGCAAGTTAACTGCCGGAATGAAAACTAAACATTTAACAAGAGAAATGTTTTTTATTTGGTCAGTTTCGGTTGAGTCGTTTTACATCACAATGAAACCGCCGATCTGCTCGTTGAGAGGCTGGTGTGTGTTTGGGCCACCCTGGCCTCGGCTGTTTGTCCTCATAGTGGGCTGTGTTTGGGTTAGTGTAACTCACATTCCCTTTTCATTGTCCCTCTGTAGGACGGGAAGGCTAGTTGTCCAGTCAGGGGGATCTCTTGCCCAGCTGTGTTGGTTTGCCCCCCCCCACCTCCCTCCACATCTTAAATGGAGCCCCGTTGTGCATATAGGGGACTCCTTTATTCCCCCTGTTCCCCACATGGTGAACTCCTTTATTCCCCCTGTTCCCCACATGGTGAACTCCTTTATTCCCCCTGTTCCCCACATGGTGAACTCCTTTATTCCCCCTGTACCCTACATGGTGAACTCCTTTATTCCCCCCTGTTCCCTACATGGTGAACTCCTTTATTCCCCCCTGTTCCCTACATGGTGAACTCCTTTATTCCCCCTGTTCCCTACATGGTGAACTCCTTTATTCCCCCCTGTTCCCTACATGGTGAACTCCTTTATTCCCCCCTGTTCCCTACATGGTGAACTCCTTTATTCCCCCTGTTCCCTACATGGTGAACTGCGGGCCCTGGTCAAGGGCCAAACAGGGTGGCATTGAGGAAGCGGGCGCCCTCTCCTCTCTGTCCTGCCGACGACATTGGACATCCCTTACTGATGTTCGGCGATGTTATTTACATTTATGTGTTTACTACGAGAGATTTCTTTGATGAAACGGACATTTACAGAACATTTTGCTATCGTAACTCGGCATAACATTGAAATGTTTGATCCGCAGCCATTTCTCTTCCATTTTCTCCCCATGCTTTGTTGTGTCCTTTGTCCCATTCTAGCCGTCGGGTTTCTGTCTAGCCGTGCCCACGTGCCCGAGCTTTGCCAAGTGATTTATGCCCGGGAGTCAGCGGTTCGTGTCCCCAAGCTCCACATGCCGAGAGAGGTCACGTCCTAACGGGCAACCTGTTCCCTATGTGGCGCCCTACTCCCTAGGCCTAGGTTAGAAATAGTGCACTAGATGGGCCTTAGGGTGCCATTGGAGCCTGAGGCAGTCCACTCTGCTGTTACTGTGCAGGATTGATGTGGCTGTTCTATTCAATGATAGAGAACTGTTCTGTTAAAGCAGTAAGGGGCCGTGGTATATGGCCAATACACCACGGCTGAGAGCTGTTGTTAGGGATGATGTTATCAAAGTTATCTACCTACCTACCTTCTGAAGGACACGTCTCACCCCCATGTCTCTCTCTGTCCTGCTGTGGGACAGCTCACCCTCTGTTATTCTCTCTGTCCTGCTGTGGGACAGCTCACCCTCTGTTGTTCTCTCTGTCCTGCTGTGGGACAGCTCACCCTCTGTTGTTCTCTCTGTCCTGCTGTGGGACAGCTCACTCTCTGTTGCTCTCTCTGTCCTGCTGTGGGACAGCTCACCCTCTGTTGCTCTCTCTGTCCTGCTGTGGGACAGCTCACCCTCTGTTGCTCTCTCTCTCTCACTGTCACAGGTGCGGATGAGGTTTGAGCTCAAGTCTCCTGTCAAGACCATTGAGGACTTCATCAAGCGTTTCACCCCGAGCCGGCTCACCTCCAGCTCCAACAGCAGCAGCTCCTCCAGCCTCAACCGCTCCTCCAATCGTGGCTGTTCCAACCTCCTCACTTCCCCGTCCGCGGAGTCCACCCTAACCAAACTGGACGAGGAGCGTCACCCTCGTTGCACGGGCGGTCTGGAGCAGGCCTCCTGCCCCGTAACTGCTCCCCCTACCCTGGGCAGCTGCTACGACGGCAAGCCCGGCACCCCGGAGGAAGTCGAGCTGCGCTACGAGGCGGAGTCTCCGGACGAGGCCGCCCTGGTGTACGCTGCGCGGGCCTATAAGTGTTCCCTGGTTGGTCGGCTGCCCGATCAGGTGACCGTGGAGTTTCCTCACCTGGGGAGGTTGAGCTTTGAGCTGCTGCACACGCTGGGCTTTGACTCCAACAGGAAGAGGATGTCGGTGGTGGTGAGACACCCGCTGACCGACCAGATCACGGTTTACACCAAAGGAGCGGATTCTGTCATCATGGACCTTATCACAGCGCCACCTACAGGTAGGAGGTCGCCTCAAACGGTTACCTACACCCACGGTAGACAGTGCCAATTGAATCCCTAAGTTACTAGTTACCTGTGCAAGGCTGTAATTATTAATGTCACTGTTGATTATTGGTTACATAATCAGATTACCTTCCTATTAAGATTTGAAGAAGACCAAAATGACCAATAAAATCCATAATTTGTTTCTGACTTGGTAATGCTCTCTGATTTTGGGTTTTGATTATAATCTCTGGCTTGGTGGGTCTTGACTTTTAAAAAGCCACATTGCAAGTATAAATACTAGTTGGTGCCTTAATGTTCTCTAGTCAGTGCTTACATTTAAGGGCTGTGACACCCTGGCTTGATGCCAGCTCCTGTGCTTATTTAATTCCAAGGCAAGACCTGTCTGTAGTTTAACATTGTGCACTGCTTCATGAACAGGGAGATTTATAGCATTTGACAGTATTCACGTTACAATTATTACACCAAAATTTGGCAAAGGTGGGGTCCTATGACAGTGCCATGTTTGAAGTCACTGAGCTCTTCAGTTTACATTGCACTGCCAAAGTTTGTCTACAGAGAGCTACAGCTGGATTCTTTCACCTGTGAGTAATGGGTGTGGCTGTAACTCAATAATTAGTAGGGGGGTCTAAATACTTAAGGCCATATAGTGCATTTGGAAATGCACATCAAGCAAATGTCAAGGAGTACCGTAATCAACAATTTGTTCTGATATTAATCTGTGATGCCGTCAGCCTTCCCTCTTGTTCTATGTTGTGATGTGCTTGGACTACGTTGTTGTAAAATACAGGAATGTCATTTTTTGGGTTTGTTGGTTATCGCTGGGGCCACTACACATTCGTTTCCCCTTTAGTGTATATTATCTGGACTTCATATATGGGGTGTTTATGTGGAGAGGATCATGTGTTCAGGATCGGATCGCCACCCTGTAAAACAAAACAGGAAAGGCTCACTCATCATGGGTTGTGGTGTACCTGGCCCACCTATTGAGACGTGCCTTTCTTGTTTTGTTGAACAATGTGTGCCACGGCGCGTCAGTTCTCACTGCGGACTGGGGCGGGAGAGGATTGGTGGATATTAAACCGTTTAGGGTCGCCAATGGCTACGTTTCCTGATGACTCAGGCTGGAAGCAGTGCATTTCAGTCTGTCACCATTTCTGTTATAGTTGTTGCGGTGACAAATATGAGGTGTGTTGTGCGGAACAATGGCATCAGCAATTCAATCATTTCTAACCTGTAAGGACACTGTACCTAGGCCGACAACACATTCTGTGTTCCTTCACCTGTGTGTGTTCTTACTTTGGCCCCACCCATTTCTTTCTGGGACAAATCACACGAGACCCGGCGGTTCCTGGGACCAATCACACAGAACCCGGTGGTTCCTGGGACCAATCACACGCAACCCATTGTTTCAGGAGTCCTCTGGAACGTGTTTAGATGCAGACTGTCTCGTCGACCTCATTTTGCCCCATTGACCTAATTTTGCCCCATTGACCTAATTTTGCCTCTTTGTCCTCGCTTTGCCTCTTTGTCCTCGCTTTGCCTCTTTGTCCTCGCTTTGCCTCTTTGTCCTCGCTTTGCCTCTTTGTCCTCGCTTTGCCTCTTTGTCCTCGCTTTGCCTCTTTGTCCTCGATTTGTCTTATTCGCCTTGTGGGAAATGTGGGCATTGAACATGAATAAAGGACCCTGTTACAGTAAGTGCTATAAATCAACGGGGGGGGGCGATTGTTCATTTTGTTCTGGCATCTTTTCTCAGTGTGTCTTAGAGCTGTCATATTCCTCTGAAGAGATCTTGAATAAATTAGTGGCCATAATATTGATTTTTCCATTACGAGGAGTGTGGTTCCAATATGATCAAGGACTCTGCACCCTAATCCCTACATGGGGCTCTTCTTTTGACTGGGGTCCAGGTGGAAATAGGGTGTCATTTGGTACCCTGGTAGATTAGAAGTGCACCGGTCATCCATCATTGTAACTGCCCCCTGTAAAGTGTTGCACTGCATTCCATCTCACAGACGCTCTTTAATGACTTACTGTTCAAGGTGTGTGGGACCTTTTGTAGTTTCTACTTCATAGACTGAGATGAGCTTTTGGAACAGAGAGAGTTCTCTTGCCGCCCCTAGGCCAGCCTTGCTCTGAGTAGCACTGTGTTCCATCTCCGTCGTCAAGGCATTTTACTGTATTACAACACAGGCTGTAGGTTATGGATTGACTGAACTCCTTTTGGACTGACATAATATTGATTGCGGGATGAATTTGAAGTAGATTAGACAGTGACGGATACTGAGCGTTCTTATAAGGCGAGGTTCTCACCCAAAGCTGAGTTCAGCCCAGACCAGTTCCCAGGGACAGGGCAGGGTGGGGCTATAAACTGCAGGTAGTATGGGGGTCAGGAGTGTCGAGTCTAAATAAAGGTTACTAGATTGAATTTCACAGCCTCGACAGTCAAATAGTTGCTTTTCCCTAGCAAGACAATTAACACTAATTGCTCCCCGGTCCCTGAAGTTGGCAACCCCTTGGACAGATAAGAGAATGTAACTCATTTACCGTAACAACCTCCTGAGCACCGCTTCTCCCAGTCTCAGACTCCATTTCTGGAAACCGCTGTGACTGTAGTAGTTCGCCATGTTTTCACCACCAGCCCCTCTGAAGGCCTGCTGTGTATTTCTCATTCCAAGCTGTACAACAAATGTCTCTAGACCGTACAGCTCTGCCTGTAGGGCATGCTGTACCATCTAAGTAGCAACGTTTTATTTACTAGCTTCGTGGAGTGGGACATTTTATGGAGTGAGACAAATCCTGTTTGTTCATATTCTGCATGTTTTTTAGCCAGTATTTCGCCCATTAAAATGCTTATGCAACGTCTGTAGACCTGGGAGTGTTAACGAGTGCCTAGTGTGTCCTGCGACGCACATCTTGCCAAGCTGCGCTTCTGTTTGTACTCGCAACCCTTTCTTTTTGGACCTGCTTATGGTACTGGACCGATACCCTGTCTAAACGATGCTTGGGGAATGGCTGAAGGTTGAGGGTCGCAGATCTGTTTGTGCTTTATTATGGGGAGTTGGGAAGAAGGATGTGCTACCAGGCTAGTTTGACAATAGATAGCTCCTTCTGGCACATATTTTGCTTCCTGCCTGGTTGGATATGCAGGGAGACTGATGTTTTTTTTGTCGTCATACTACTGATTATGTTGTGGCGAAATAACTGTCATTATGGATGAAGGCATGCTCTCATTTGAAAGCGGACTCAGTCCTGATTGAGTCAGAAGCAGACATGCTTGCCTGCACAACTCAATGACAGCTCAGCATGTTGGTCATTGTGATGTTAGAACTGACTTTCCTGCAAGACATTACAAAACCATCTGATAACAGTGATCGCCGCTCATACAGGTTTTCTGAATGTTGTTGATTTCTCCAGGTTCTGTGTTGTTCTCTTGTTTCCCTCCAGATGATTCCAAGGGGAAACGACACAGAAGGATCCTGTACAAGACCCAGAACTATCTGAACCGCTATGCTGCTGACGGTCTCCGAACTCTCTGCATCGCCAAAAAGGTAACAGCCAACCTGGACCAGAACAACACCCGATGACACCTTGACCAGAACGACACCCGGTGACACCTTGACCAGAACGACACCCGGTGACACCTTGACCAGAACGACACCCGGTGACACCTTGACCTGAACGACACCCGGTGACACCTTGACCTGAACGACACCCGGTGACACCTTGACCTGAACGACACCTTGCAACTGGTTCACAACAGTTTAGCATTGCTGCCGACACTGACTTTGACCCCAACCCTTGGCAGGGGCCTTCAAGTCACAACAGTCGTGTGTAATGGGTCAAAAATCCTGATAAATATAGGCTCATCAGCACCTATTAAAACGGTGTGTAAAAAATGACTTTTTGCCGCTCTGAAGAAATGATCAATGTCACGGTTCCAGTGTGACTTTCTCAGAGATAGTCGTGATGGAAACAGCACCTACTACCACATTGAATCTGCACACAACACAACAACATATGTGTAGTCCAATTATAACGTAATTCAACATGTAACAGTTGACGGTGTCAGAGTTTACTAAATCATATGAGGTTTACATTAATTACTTAAACAAGCATTTTTGAAGGTTGCACATTGATGAAGCATTTTCCCCTCATCACTACCTGGAGAACACAATGGATGGAGAGTAAAAGCATGCTGCTACAGAATAAACTCAATGGAATCTGATTGGCCGCTGGGCCAGGTGTAAATATTTTGATTTATCTATTCATTTAACCACTTCGGGCTCTAAAAAGAAGCAGTTCCCACTGGTTGGTACAATAGAACCTGAGGGCATGTGACATGTTTTAATCGTGATCTTGACAGCAAGGCTTCACGTTTTTGGGCTCTACTAGCTGAGCTACACCTGCAATGCATTATATATTTAATACACTGGGCTGATTGGATTATTTCAGTTATTTAATCTGACTATGCAGTCCTCAGCACTTAATGCACAATCCCACGCAAACACAACACACACATATTCCCAGACATCGAAAAACAGCGATGTGCACACACTCAGAGCAACACACACTCACAGCAACACACACACACACACACACTGTCTGTTTCCACACTGTAGGCAGAAATGCATGCCATCTTCATACCCCACCCGCTCCGCGTCCCAAATAACACCCTAAATCCCTACGTACGCCCTTGGTCAGATGCCGTGCTCTACGTAGAGAACAGGGTGCGACCTGGGATGCAGATTACGGACATGAGACGGCGTCTGATAAGTGGAATACATTGTATTGACACATGGAGCTACTGGCACCACTGTGTCAATACCAGGACAAGGGCTTATTAATGGCTGCTTGAGCTGTAGGTGGTTCAAACTGAAGAACCAGAGGAGCCTGCTGGGATTATTTAGAGGGCCAACCAGCCTGTCTTTCGGTGGCTGTGGGGCACGGTGATATCGCTACACCCTTCTACTGAAGGGCAACTCCCATAGGATGGATTCCCAGCGCTGTCACCGCGCCCTTATAGTTGCAGAACTGTGGGTGTTGGAGTAACCTCTGCTGCCTCGGTGTTTATCAGTCGGAATCTGAAGGAGTGGACTCTGCCCACTGCAGCAGTGAAGAAAACGGATTTATTGCCGATGCCAGACTTTGGAGTAGACCAGGGTGTTCTGTGGGCCCTTGTATCCTGAATCAAATCAAAGGCAGCAGTGAAAGCAACCTTTGCAGTGTTTGGCACCTCTAATTGGTTCTCTTAATTGGTTCTCACTGGAACTTACGCTGTATTCTAAGGTGGAACCTCCATGTCTTTCCTGGCTATCCCTCAGTCAGGCCTCCGTGTCTCTCAGCTCCACTCTGCTCCGCCTCCGTGTCTCTCAGCTCCACTCTGCTCCGCCTCCGTGTCTCTCAGCTCCACTCTGCTCCGCCTCCGTGTCTCTCAGCTCCACTCTGCTCCGCCTCCGTGTCTCTCAGCTCCACTCTGCTCCGCCTCCGTGTCTCTCAGCTCCACTCTGCTCCGCCTCCGTGTCTCTCAGCTCCACTCAGGTCCGCCTCCGTGTCACTTTGTTCCACTCTGCTCCGTCTCTCAGCTCCACCTCCATGTCTCTCAGCTCCTTCAGCTCAGCCCAGACCAGGCCCACAAGGGCTGTTCCTTGAGTCTTTTCTGCAGAAATGGGGCAATTTCTCCTTAGTCTGAGAAGGTCAATAATGTAGTTAGCGGTGTGTCTGTGTAGGAGGTTGAAGTCTTGAGGATTAATCAAATTAATCAAGTCAAATGTAATTGCAAAGCCCTTATTACATCAGCAGTTGTCATAAAGTGCTTTTACATAACACGCAGCCTCTCGTTTTGGAGTTGACTTTCTCAATTTTTCCCTCAGGTTATGACCAAGGAGGAGTATGCCGTCTGGTTACGGCGCCACCTGGAGGCAGAGACGGCCATACAGGGAAGAGAAGAGTTGTTATTTGAGTCAGCTTTGAGGCTGGAGACCAATCTGCACCTGCTCGGTAAGACAGGCAGGGGAGGGTTTTCTTCACTGTGGACATTCTCTCATCCAGGCCTTTCAAAGACATACTTCATCTCCTTATTCGAATGTGGGTTTTTTGTTGAAAGTTATGGACATTTTGCTAATGTTTTCAAGTGTCTCTATTCTTTTGTGAGCAGCTTATTTGTGTAAATATCTACAAGGCTTGTCGGTCATATTGTATGTTTTCTGGTTTTCTAGGAGCAACTGGTATTGAGGACCGCCTTCAGGATGGCGTCCCAGAGACCATTGCGTCGCTGCGGAAAGCTGGGCTCCAGATATGGGTGTTGACGGGCGACAAGCAGGAGACTGCAATCAACATCGCCTACGCCTGCAAGCTGCTTGACCCCGAGGAAGAAATCATCACACTCAATGCTGATTCCCAGGTGAGACACACACACACACACACACACTTCTCCAGGAGTAAGGTCCACCTGTCTCTCAGGTAACTACGTAGACCGTGTTTCCCATTTAGTGGGGACAGACAGCCTATTGGTTGGAGCATTAAGACTGGTTTGCTGGTTCAAATTCTGACCATGACAGAGATGGAAGTCTGTAGTTGTATCCTTAGGCATTGGAATGTTCATACAGGTGGGCCTCCACTTGTGAAGAGCTACAGCCCTTTCTTATTTGGTATTTCATCTGCGTGGTTCTCAAATAGACTCCTGGTTTTCTCGTGTTTGTTTGGTTTAAACGTGCTGCTATTCCTGGAATGTGTGCCTCACCCTGAACAAATTCCAATGAATTCTAAATCATACCGTATGTGGGGCTTCATGTTAATGGGCAACGAGGAGGAGGTTGTCAGGAAGGAATCCACTCCTCCTGAGAGTGAGCTTCAGATGTCCTGACTGACTCAGCTTGTCTGGTACGTTGGTCTGCCTGGGCACCAGATGTGTGTTGTGGCCGGCCTGTGTTCAGCAGTGAGATCGTATTCTAGTCCTCAACTATCTCTTTCTCCTTTCCCCTGTCTGTCTCTCTCATTCTTTTGTCTTTCTCTTTTTCCGCCTCAATCTCTCTTGTTTTATTTTGAATATTTTGTTATTGGTGATTCGTTTCTTGGTAGTTTATTAAATGCACAATGTGCCATTGTGTGGGCATGGACTGTGAACGTGGCTTTTATATATAGGTTTTGAAAAACTCAAGTCTGTCCCTCTCTGTCTCTCCCCCTTTCTCTTTTAGGATGCGACAGCAGTCCTTTTAGAGGAGAGTCTACACTACATCCAGGTTAAGTTCCTGTGTAGCTCCTCCGATCCTTCCCGAGCGTTCCAGAATGACTATGCGTCGGTCTACTCCTTCTCCCCGCCTCCCTCGTCCTCCTCCTCCCCGCCCCAGCCCTTCCTGGTGCACAGGCTGGGTCTGGTGATTGACGGGCGGACGTTGGCCTACGCGCTGGACAGCAGCTTGGAGGAGAAGTTCCTGGCAGTAGCGAGGAGCTGCCGTTCGGTGCTCTGCTGTCGCTCCACGCCGCTGCAGAAGAGCATGGTGGTTAAACTGGTCAGGAACAAGCTGAAGGTCATGACCCTGGCTATAGGTATGTATCAGGATAATACAGGGAAAGTTCCTCAATGCTGAACTTGGGTCGGTTTAGTATAACGGTTGAGCTGGGGAACAGGTAAAAGAAGTTGATCCTACATCTGCTATCGCTGCTACAGAACACATTACTGTACACAACGTGTCATTGCAAATGACAACTAATAACTTGAACGTTCACTGGTATGATGCAAAATAGGTATTTAAATATGTGGCGGTTCACGTGAAATGCCTTGAAATCGTTAAATCCCAGTTGAGAGGCGTGGCTTTCAAATTACATCCATCTGAAATCATTTGTGTAAAAGCTCAGAGAAGCATTGTAAATTCCACATTTACCCTCTACACACAAACTTCGCAATAAAAGTCCTTCATTACCTTAGACTTCTCAGTGGGCCCTGAAAATGTGTGCCTGATCCGATCCCACCCAGATGAGCAGAAACCTGAGCGCAGGCCTGGGCCAACATCACCGTAAAAGTCCAGAAAGTACCTTTTCGTGCAGAAGTTTTATATTTTGTATTTTTGCATCTTTGGCGACGATTCCTCTGTCTGTCACATGCCTTGTGGTACCTGCGCCTGTGACGGATGAACGGAGTGTGCTGATGTGTTACAGGTTGAACAAAGTCATTGTCTGGTTCTCGCCTCTTGGTCAGTCAGAGGTCGGCATTGTGCGCTCATCTTTCACATGAAATAAAAGGGACATTTAGCCAAAATTATGTCAAAGTGAGAGACTTTGGACAGAATTTTTCAATCAGCCCGTTGGCCTGAAATTGAGAACTCCACTCACTACATACATGAACTCCACAAAGAAAGTCCTAATTCACCAACTATAAACTCCACAGTAAAAGTCAAAATTCACATCACAATAAACGCTGCAGCAGAGGGCTGCAGTTTCTTTTGTTTTATCGCAGCTATAAAAAAAAGCTGAATTTTCAGCTTTGTCTGTAACTCAGTGGTTATGACATGGCTAAACAACTTCTACTTCACCTTGTCAAGTCACAACAGCGCGGGAGGGGGCTGTTATTGATACCAAGGAAAAGTGAGAGTCAGCGTAACTGTTTTAGTAATGTTGATGACAACCAGGTCCTTCTCTTCGCCGAACACTGTGGCGTAATATATAGGATCATGAAGGGAGACGGGTTGTGGGGGCGTGTGCTCTGACTTACTGCGGACGTCCCCCCCATCTGCTGACTGTTATCGCTGTATATTGCTGCTCTTGAGATGCTCCTGGTTGTTTTTGCCAGCCCAGCGTAATTCCTGTCACAGCTGTGTTAGCAGTGAGGCGGGCTGGCTAAGAGGAGTACAAAGAGGACATGCTAGCACCCACTGAGTCTGCTCCCCCTCCATTCCTCCCCCTCCCTCACTCTCCCCCTCCCTCTCTTCCTCCCATCATTAATCTCAGGTGATGGCGCGAACGATGTCAGCATGATTCAGGTGGCTGATGTGGGCGTCGGCATCTCGGGGCAGGAGGGCATGCAGGTAAGCATCACCGTGTTCATAAAAACCATTGGGACGGAGGAAGACGAGGGCAGAGGATGAAGGGGGTTTTAAAAAAAGGAGATCCATCCATTCCTCTGAAAGAGACCTTTGAAATGTTCATTCGGGGTGTGATCGTCAGGATCTGTCTTCACCGAGGCTTCCTGCTGGTTCTCGGCACGGCAAAGACTCGATCCAGCGGTCCAAAAGAGGCAGAGTGGTACTTCACTTTCTGCCAACATGTCTTTCGAGGATTCCCTGAAACTTGAAACAAGTCCGAGGCCCATGTCCACCCCCCCCCGACTGCCAGGGTGACCGTTAAAGGTCTCGGCAGAGGCACGGAGGCTGGCGAACACCCCAGACCCCTGTCCGTTGGGTTCTGAGGTTCTGTTGGCTTTGACTGTGTGAATAGTCCTTCCTCACTGAAGGACGCGGCCGGGCTTTGTGCCGGCTGGTCCCCGAGGCCCTCAGTCCACCTACGCCCTGCTCCCGAGAACCAGAACCAGATCAGCTGGTTTGCGGGTGGAACTGGATAGGGCTGGCTTTACTGTCCGCCGTGCCCCCCCCCCCCCACACCACCACAGCTGTTCTGCCCGGCAGCATGTTCTGGAACAAAGGCCCTGGGAAGGGCAACTCCGTTGTCCCCTCCTCTCCCAGTTGCCTCAGTCACCCCATCCCATTCGCCCGACCGGTTGTTCCAGGAAGGTGACCGTGCATAGTAATTCATTCTCTTTCAATTAGCCCTCTGGGAGAGAGTGTTTGTTTCAGGGGGGGGGGGGGGCTTTTTCTCTCTCTCCCCCTCCTCCTTTCTCTCCTCTCTATAACAGCCTTCCATGTGTTAAATACTTCCCCTCCTCTGTTCACCAGCCCTCAGATTAATCATTGTTAGTAGCATAGAGCCGGCTGTCCCAAATATCACCCTACTCACCTATGTAGTGTGTTACCTTGCACTGGTGGGCTCTGCAAAAGTAGTGCACCAGGGTTCCATTTGAGATGTAGCATTAGTGAGGGTGGAGCCCATTTGTCAGCACACCGCATGGTGCTGAAGACCTAGCAAAACCTAGTCGGCCTAAATGGTAGCATATTCCCTATATAGGGCACGACTGTCTCCCACAGAATCCTAGGGTGCCATTTGTTCCTCTGACTCTGTGTAATCAGTACAGTTGTTGTGGCTTCCTGTAGTTCCCAAATGGATATTTCTATCTAGATGTTTATGCAGCGAGGGGCTCAAATGGTTCCAACTGATTCATATCTCCAAATGAAACAGGTTGGTTGATTCTTAATGTTTATCACTCTCCGGTTTGTCACGCGGATTTCCAAGGGTTGGTTAGTGAAGGCGCCGACTGTGTCCTGGTTATTTCACACTGACTACAAAATGATTTTGATATTAATGTACTCAGATGCCAATGTAATCTAACACTCTGTTAGGTGCGGTCAAGAACTGTATCTCTACTTGCCGTCATTAAAGAGACAGATTCTAATGCAAATGACTGAAATGAAGAAGCATTCTGAGATTATTTGCTGCAGATTCTAGAAGTGGCCCTGACAAGTCCCCAAAAAGGCTGTTTATTGCATATGTGCCCCAATAGTAAAAACCATACATTTTGTAATGTGAAATGTCATGGATAATTGAGAACACTGATCATTCTTGCTGATTTAAGTAGTGTGTTTTTGTGTACAGATGTGGGTATATCTACACATATGAACAACATATTGCATGTCCAGCCCAAAATGGGAGGTATAATTACTGTTTTGTTATTTACAAAGTACCAGACAGCACCTTTAAATACTGGTTCTAAACATAAATACATCTTTGGCCAGCAGGTGGCACCAAACCAAATTAACGGCACATTTCCAAGTAAACAACTCTTTACTTTCACAACAAAATAATCAACATATATGAAGGTCCATTTTGTCTCTCAATTTTGTCTCCTTTATTTCTCATTTGATCTCAGTCTCTGTCTCACTATGTCTGTCTCACTATGTCTGCCTCACTATGTCTGCCTCACTATGTCTGCCTCACTATGTCTGCCTCACTATGTCTGCCTCACTATGTCTGCCTCACT
>JACXGJ010012543.1:0-17710 GCA_016801105.1 Esox niger
CTCCACATCATAACAAGACGTCATGCCACCTCCACATCATAACAAGACGTCATGCCACCGCCACATCATAACAAGACGTCATGCCACCTCCACATCATAACAAGACGTCATGCCACCTCCACATCATAACAAGACATCTTGCCACCGTCACATCATAACAAGACGTCATGCCACCTCCACATCATAACAAGACATCATGCCACCTCCACATGATAACAAGACGTCATGCCACCTCCACATCATAACAGAGACATCACGCCACCTTCACATCATAACAGAGACATCATGCCACCGTCACATCATAACAAGACATCATGCCACCTTCACATCATAACAGAGACATCATGCCACCTTCACATCATAACAAGACATCATACCAACTCCATATCACACCAGGTATATTTCAGAATGAAACAACAACACTGAACAGTGAACTATCCTGTCTTACTTATGAATGTCTGTAGCTTTTTCTACTATTCAGTGAAATAAGTAAAATAAATAAAAACATATATATTATTAAAAAAATATATTATATTTGAAATTATTTAATATGAAATATATGCCAATAAAAGAGACAGATTTCTGTTTTGTTTACCGTTATGTTATTATGGACAAGGTGGCCAGCTTACTGCCTGATCAAAAACTGCTCCACATCTTTTGGTCCTTAATACCCTGAGGGTAATTCATCCTACACAGAGCGACCTGTCACACTCTCCTGTTCCGCTTTCCTCATTAAACACACTCAGGGTTGGCGGATCTCGATGACTCTCAATGAGTTTAGGGGAAACGCTGCGCTATAATGTCAACAGATACTTCTAAGCATATGCTAAGTGCTAGTTAATCATAAAAATGTGAAAGGATCAGACGTTCAGCTTGAAAGCAACAATGACGTTTATGGAGAACGTGTTTGACTCTAAACAACTACAAATGATTCATTTTAATAAGCAGGTCCTTCTGCTATACACAGAGACATATTGGCTTGCACTTATTTTTGTTGTTAACGGCACTCCGATGGCTCTTTCACTAAGCTAATCAAATAAGCAGTGACTTTAATGCAAGTAAACAACGAGGATGGAAGGGGTGAGTTTCCTTGGGTTTAGGGGAATTCCATTTAAATTCTATTCTTTGGAAAGCAAACAAATCATAATTCAAATTATTTTCTATACTTTGCAGTGAGCTGAAATTAGAATTTTAGTATGCCTCCTGAATGTATGAATGTATGTGTGTGTGTGTGTGTGTATACATACATATATACAGTGACGCAGACAGGGAGGGACAACCGGTAACGTTGTCACGGGGCCAGGCCTGGGGGGGGCATTTGATTGGCATAAATATAATTATTTATTATTCAGTCAATCATGGCATTTAGTACAATCGAAAAACTTTCAATTTTGTCCAGGGCCATGGGATTCCTGTCGGCTTCCCTGCATATATATATATATATACATACACATACATCTACGCTCTCACATGTCTTTTCGCAAATCATCACACCTCATCTTCAATCCATATGCCGGTTAATCTAGTAGGACATGTAATCATCAACACGGAGCCACGGATTCCACATGTTATTTCTGAAGCAGTAATTCTGAACCGTCTCAGGACACTGAGGTCAGGAGAATTGGACCTCTTCATGTGAACTGAACATGGCTGAGAGAAGTGGACAGCGATTCCCCAGCTGCCCACTGACCTGATGGTCTGTGGAGACACAGTTCTCCAGCTGCGCTAAAGCACATCTTTGGTTTACAAAAAACCCGGTCTATGTAATGTCTCTTAGAAAGAATGAGCCCGCTGACCTAGAGAATCATGTACGCCATCGGCAATGATACACGAGGACATGAAAAACAAACCTTAGACATCGTCCTAGTTAACACAACCCGACATTCCTCTCATAAATATTTGAATTATATTGCATCACGCTCAAAGTTCCTGCAAGAAAATATTTGAAATGATCACAGCTAAAGATTCCCAATGATTAAAATATCCATAGCAAACTGCATTATTCAGCAATGGATTTCATGGCAAGACATAAAACAGCCCTTTTCTTCTTCATAATTCAGTTATTAACAGTTAAGAGGGCTACCGTGGAGGCGTCTCGGCACATCCTCATGTCCTCCAGCGAGAGACAGAGCTCGATAAATGATGCCGACTCGCCGATGTGGTGCCAAAATAAATTTCAATTACAGCCATGTGAAATTGGATTTCCGGGCCACATTAGGGGATTGAGGACGGTTGAAAGGTTTCACGCTCCTTCGCCAGGTCTCATCGTTCCTGATGCACGGCCCCGGTCATGAGATTGACCTACCCCAGCCTGAGTCCACACTGACGCCCTGTCCCCTATTTAGTGTACTAATTATGGGAGGGTCCAATGAGCCCTGTTCAAAAGTAGTGCAGTATATAGTGAATGGGGTGCAGATTTGGACCCGGGCCCTCCGAGATTGGCTGCTCCCGGCAGATCTTTCACAACCATACCCTGAACTCCCGCTGTGCAAGGTGTTAGAAGATCAATAAGTCAATGTAGACAGATGTGTTTTTCTTTGGTAACAGCCATACTTCAGAAGGATTCATACAGATGATTACAGTGTTGGGTCCCTTCATGAAATTGTACCAAACTGTGTCCTTTTCCCCTCAAGGTCGTGGTCCAAAAACAAAGCAGTATTTAGGGAAAAGGGTGTCATTCGATATACGGGTAGGGAGGCTTTTCCTCACCTAATCATCGTCCGTCCGGTATTGGGTCATTTCTGGAAGGTTCTTTGCAGGCCCTTCCTCTTATGCCCACAATTGATATTGTGTAAAGCCTGTGCTGAGTAGCTGTGTCTAATGCCTGTAAATTATATCTGTCTCATTGAAAATGTGAATTATAAAATACATGTCTGTAGGTGGTCTGAAGTGTCTTATTCAACTCCAGATAATGTATGTAATTTTGAAGTTATTTGTAGACAATTTTTAGGGGCAATTCCACCTGCTGCTTTTTTTTTCACATATCTGCAAATTCATTAATTCCCCATTCAAGTCAATGTACCATGGTGAGTAAGTGTATTTCTTTTGCATGTGTCCCAAGAGGATGGCGGTTCTGTTGAGAAAGCATTAGGGCCAAGCATCCCTCATTGGTGCCTCATCCTGATTGGTCAGGTCGCTGGACTGTTAATAACAGCTAATTGACACAGGGAGGGGGCGGAACACTGGAAGCGGAACGTTCCATTTGGAACACTCGACACTCACCACAGGGTTACCTTAACCTACGCATGACCCCCCTGGGCTAGCGATGTGTGACCCTGGCCAGGGTGTGCGTAACACAACCTCAACCCCTCGGAAAAAGTAGAGACACACGGACATAGAATGGTACACGCAGTATATATAAAGAACCTTTAAACCCATATACCTAACTATACAATTCTATATATCTCTTTGTAAGCTGTCAGCTACTGGCTGCCTTGGTCTTCTCATTTGACTCCTTTTCCCACCTCTCGGCTGACATTTCACTCTAACAGAGTTTCACTCTCCAGTCTGCCGCACTCACTTTCAAAACTGAATGACTCATTTTTACTTTCAATGAAACTATGTTTTTGTTCAGTTGGCTACCCTTGCTTCCATAGGTGAGTGAGTTCACTTGAATGGACTTATTGAATGAAATTACGTATTTCGGTGAAGCAATACTGAAAGACTTCATTTGTACAAAAGGCTATCAATTGCCAGACACTCCACCCGTTGAGCCATGTAAAAGCCTCACCCTAATATATTACCATTGGATTGCCATCCATCTTGTTTCAGAGGCATTTCATGGTTTTATGGCTGGTCAATGAGCTAATTTAAAGAGTGTTAACCCATACGTTTCAAGGCATAAAGGATCATGTAAAAGGGTCGCTGTAAAGAACAAAAATAAAAAATATATATTAAAATATGTGTAATACTATGATGAAATATTTTCTACCAATATAAAATACTTAAAAGCTACAAGTAATGATGTGAATCTTTGAGGCATGGCAGTAACATACTGTACTGAATTTACTTGTACATTATCTGATGATAACCGTACCACAATCGGTCTCAATTCAAATACCCAGCATCTCAAAAGAGTCATAAGTTTGCATACCCTGGCAGAAATTGTGACATTTTGGAAATTATTTTGAGAAAATGACTGATCATGCAAAAAAAAAGTATTTGATTTAAGGATAGTGATCATATGAAGCTATTTATTAGCAAAAGATTGTAAGGACTCTTTAAAATCATAAATGAGAAAATCACCATGATAAGAGAAATCACCCAAATGGCCCTGATCAAAAGTGAATTTCCCACACCCGTGGCTTTTTAAATTGCAATTAGTGTCTGCGTATAAATAGTCAATGAGTTTGTTAGCTCTCACGTGGATGCACTGAGCAGGCTAGATACTGAGCCATGGGGAGCAAGGTAATAGAACTTTACAAAGATGGATTAAGGTATAAAATGATATCCAAATGCCAGTCAGCACTGAACAGTCACTTATTAAGAAGTGGTAAATTGATATCAAGCCAAGGTCAGGCCGACCAAGAAGGTTTTTAGCCAAAACTGCCAGAAGAATTGTTTGGGATTACAAGAAAAACCCACATTTAACCTCAGGAGAAATACAGACGACTGCTCTGGAAAAAGCTGTGGTTGTTTCAAGAAGCACAATACGACGATAATTGAACAAAAATTGGCTGCATATGCCCGACAAAAACTTGACATGCCTCACAGCTTCTGGCACACTGTAATTTGGAGTGACGAGACCAAAATGTTGCTTTACGGTCACAACCATAAGCGCAATGTTTGGAGAGATGTCAACAAGGCCTAATTAAGAGACGACTGCAAATTTCAAGCTTCTGTTCCTCACTCAAAACTTTCCTTTTGAACTTTTAGGAACGGAAAGAAAAAGTTGCAGTGGTAAAAAAAATTCTGGAGCTGTATAACAAAAGACTGCATGCTGTCATTGATGCTAAAGGGGGCAATACAAAGTATTAAGATCTAAGGGTATGCAGACTTCTGAACATCCTTTTATTCTTTGTTACCATGTTTTGTTTTATGATTGTGCCATTCTGTTCTGACCTACAGTTGAATGTGAATCCCATAAGAAATAAAGACGTGTTTTGCCTGCTCACACTTTTTCATCTTTACAAATGGTACATATATTACCAATTCTCCAAGGGTATGCAATTTATTTAGCACAACTGCACATCCACACAGTTGTGTATGTATATATATGTGTATATATACATACATTTAAATATATGTATAAAACTGGTACCACTCTAAAGTAGAACCACTCTGAATGTTGTGGTAAAAGGAAGACTAACCACCACAATCGGAGTAGTTCTCTATTGAATATCACTTTGTGGTTTAGTAACAAGCTGGGAGACTGAAAGCGCTCGTCATGAGACACTGACGCCGTGGAGTTGGAGAGCAGCAGAATATGTCAACGACGTTCGCGAAACTGTAGCTGTTATCTCAAAGTGACAAAAATAACCGGCTGATTTAACAAAAAACGAGCAGCACCTCTGAAATGTGTTTGGCTCTGTAGTAAAATAAATGTTATGATAGTAAAAGCTTTCATATGACAGAATAGATAAGCAACACTTCAGGATTGTGTTACTGGACTCATTTTCACACATTACAGTACAATCTTTTGACCACATCGTGTCATAACAGTTAGCTAGGAAGAATGAGCCTACAGCATTAGCATGCAGAAAAAATGAAGATTACGCACTCACTGCACAGAATACGAAAATTAAACTAGCACTCGTCAGGAGGATTCAGTACTTTTGTAGACACACGCATCTCCTCTCCTGTCCCTTCTGATATCTCATGGGTACTCCACCCTCCAGCCCCTCACAGCTGGCTCTGAGATGCCCCTCAGAAAAGTCAACTGCTCTGGCTGTCAGTGATGGTAACACAGACTCAGTTGGCTGTGAATCCTCCATTTACAACCACTGACAACGAATTGGGGTCCACGAAGACAAACCAGACATACGTCCCTTGATGTTAACCATTGTCGAACCCTCTTTCCTGTTAACACGACCCGTTGCTGAATCACTCTGGAGGCCGTGTCTGGAGGCCGTGTCTGGGGGCCGTGTCTGGGGGCGGTGTCTGGAGGCCGTGTGGGGGCCACAACAGTGCTAACAGAAGATGTAGAAGGCCCACTGCTGAGATCAGCTGTCCAAATTGATTTGAATTAAAATAAATATATTTAAATGTGTTATTTATCATCATTACAACACATCACTGAAAAATGATGCAAAGATAAATGTTGAACCACTGAAAGAACGGACAATGGTGTCTCTCTAGATGTTAGCTGATACTGCGTGAAGGGTGTTATGAGCTGTGTGGCTGTTAACCACGGTGACAAACTTCCAAAGACCTTCTAATGGATCTAATGGATCAGGACTTGATCTGAAGCCCCTAATGACCACCTCATGATCCCCCTCAGAGGAATTTCACGGCATCCCTGACACCTAACCCCTCGCAATTCAAATCACCAGCAATAGGTCCTCACATCACAAGGAATAGCCAGTCACATGTCAGTGTGAGGATGGATTAAAGTCAGACATTCAAGATGATTTCTTTGTTGAGCTAGATATTGTAATCATCTGGAACAGTAGTTCCTAGGTCCAGTGTCTCCAAACACACACATTTGTGTCATTGCCCCGGACAAACATTCCCCATTCAACTCAGCCTGATGATTGGCTGTTATGTTGAATCCGGTGTGCTTGGCAAGGGCTACACTACATATATGTACTACCTGGGCTACTTGAAAACTAGAGTTGGGAGAGTGTGAATCTTTGGTGTTTCTTGTGGAAAGACCAGGGAACCCCAACCAAACAGACCAGGGAACCCCATCCAAACAGACCAGGGAACCCCAACCAACCAAACAGACCAGGGAACCCGACCCAAAGAGACCAGGGAACCACAACCAAACAGACCAGGGAACCCCAACCAAACAGACCAGGGAACCCCATCCAAACAGACCAGGGAACCCCATCCAAACAGACCAGGGAACCCCAACCAAACACACCAGGGAACCCCATCCAAACAGAACAGGGAACCCCAACCAAACAGACCAGGGAACCCAGCCCAAACATTTTAGGGAACCCCAACCAAACAGACCAGGGAACCCCAACCAAACAGATCAGGGAACCCAGCCCAAACAGACCAGGGAACCCCAACCAAACAGACCAGGGAACCCCAACCAAACAGACCAGGGAACCCCAACCAAACAGATCAGGGAACCCAGCCCAAACAGACCAGGGAACCCCAACCAAACAGACCAGGGAACCCCAACCAAACAGACCAGGGAACCCCAACCAAATCCCGGTGACAGTTGACAGAGGACAACAAACCCCACAGTGTCCACACAGGACTCGCCTTCTGCAAACAGCCATCAGGTCATCTAAAAAGTAACCCATGTCGTTACCAGGTCCGGCTGAGTAAAAAGCAATAACACAAATCACCGGGAGGAGGTTGCCGTTCTCGCTCAGTCTACTCCTATTCCCAGCATGCACTGGTAAAGGGCATGGGCGGCATAAATTCCCCGCTAAATGGGTGACTGTCATTAGGAAGTTGAAGGATCATGCAGTGGAGGCCTTCTGAAGGTCTAATAACGGTGACTTTGTCGCCTCTGTACTGTATGTGTGTCATAGGGAGAGGGACATGCTACCCACACACGCCTGCACACGCAAACACACACACACACACACACACACACACACACACACACACACACACGCACACACGCACACATGAACAGGGTTAGAACCCGATGCACACACTGTCCAGCTGACCCACAAGTCAAGGCAATATATACAGAGAGATATGAGAGAGACAGAGCAGAGGACAGAATACCAAGAATAACGGTAAGCCGACAAATCATCGAGGACAGCTGATGACGACCTCCAGTACCAGTGATGTCATGTGCTTCCTGTGGAAAAACCTCCAACCACCAGTCAAACACACACACACACACACACACACACACACGACTAGACACTGTCAAATAAAAGCTATTAGAAGTATTAGCCGTGTGGATCCGGGGACAGGGGACGGCCCGGTGGGCGGGGACGTTTGTAAAGCCTGATTTGGGTAATGCACGCTGACAAAAGAACAGGGCTCAGCCAGGGAGTTAACACACCATCCATCATGAAGCTGACGCTTCACACAGACCCTAATGGGAATGAGGCCCCGCACGCACGGCTCACTCATCTGAACAGGGTCCCCTTCCACATCTCATCTCCCTGTGTGGTGAGCAACAGTACACAGGCCTTGGATAAGTCGTGGACCCATGTAGGGAATAGGGAGTGATTTGGGAGCCACTCACTATATTCAGCTTTCCACATAAACAGTTGGAGTCTCCATAAAAACAGGCTAAATGTTTACTCGCTGTGTGTCGGCCTGAAAAGATTTGCATCAATTACGCCCAGACAGGATTATTGTGCGGGAAGGACAAAAAGAGGGGTTGTTTTCCTAGCGGAGGACGGGGAAGCAGGTCACATCAGTATCTTAGAGGATAAGCAAATTCATTAGCTGCTTTTGGCTGGCGAGGGACTGAGGATTAGGGATCCCTTTATACTGAAATGTAATTGAAAAAGATGACACATCTAATTTTTCACATGCATGCAAATGCGATTTGATACAATGCCATCGCTTCCTGTTGCTCAGCGTGGTTAGTGGAGTAAAGCTCTAATTTGATTTTTAAAGTAGCACCAAAGTCACTGAATGTTACACGCTAGCCACCAAAGATAATGTCAAGTGATTTCATAGAAGAACAACTAGAAGAAAGAGAACATGGTTTCATTACAACCTGTGTAATACTTACAGTAACAGTACAGCCATTTTGTCTTCATACAAGCTAACTGTTACAGGGAGATTGTGACTCAGAAGCATTTGGTCTTCATACAAGCTAACTGTTGGAACGAGATTGGAATTCTGCTTTAGCCTCAGAAGCGTTTAGTCGGACATAAATGCAATATGTCCTACAGAAAATCGCTGGACTGAAGCCACAATACAGAAAACGCATTACTGAAAACAGACTGTAGTCAGTCAGAGCTATAAGGTGACCTACAACAACTACTACCATGTCTCTGATTACCACATAAATAAAATCAATGCTTTACACACACACACACACTCTAAACGGGAGATATATCAATAGGGGAATACACTGTAGTAGCAGTCTTGTCCATCACATTAAATTCTCAAATGAGTTCTGAAGCATATGGACATATCAAGGTTGGTGGAGCTCACGCTTACGACAAACATGATACACGTCACCCTCTCCGCCCGGTCTTACGCGACAGCCCCGGTGCGCGCCTGTGCGTGTGTGCGCCAGCGTGCGCACCAGGACATCACACCCATATTTTATCCTGATGTGTTGGCGTCCATTTAGCGTGCGATGTAAGGACGACACGACACAGTGGTCTTGACAGAAGACTGGCCTTGCCAATGAAGGCTCGCTATTTCAGACGCTGAGGAGTATCGAGGCGACACACACACACACACCCTCTCCTTTTCTGTCCTAATCAAAGTGAGTTATTAGGCGTAACACGCTCTATCCTGGGCTGTTATTAAAGGACCACAGGTCACAGACATCCAGACATGTAAAATGTGATGTGTCATGTGGGGACTCATTCCCCTGCCATGAGGAATTGCAACACTAGAAATCAATAGGTGGCATCCAGGCAACCATGGTGTTATTAAACCTCACCGGTCGTCTGACTGCCGGGCAATTTAAAACAGGACCGGACGGTTCTGTAGAAGTGAGAAACGGCTCCTGTTCCGGGTTTTTGTAATAAAAACATCCCTGTTCAGTTGGATGTTGTCCTGGTGCATTATGGGGAATACTCCAGAACCGGCATGATGCATTGCACTGCGTGCATTAGTATCGGGTCATTTGGGCGCAGAATGCTCCTCCTAATGAAGACGCATGTAGAGCAGCAGAGGTCACATTCAGGCCATTATGAACAGAACTAAAGAGTCTTTGTATTTTGTGCTAACAGAGCATAACAGGAACTCAGGTTGAAGACAAGGTCTCTAAAGAAACTGGTGCTTCGGATTCATTATGTTTTTTTATGCTAGCTAGCTACTATTTGAAAAGGTCATCCGTCACTCTTAATGAAACCTACAAGCCTCAGAGACTTTGGGTTTTGCACTCAGACCGGGAGCACCTCTAGGGCCGGTTTTCAAGGTGTTTCCCAACGTCCTGGGGAGCTGGATGGACTACACTCCATCACACCCTTTTCACTAGGAAAGCTGGAGGAGCTCCAATAACACCACATGTAGAAAATATGTGTGTGTGTGTGTGTGTGTGTGTGCGCGTGTGTGCCATGCTCACTGAGAGCAGATGTGAGTGCTGCATCTCCAGGTCAAAACATGGTTATTTAAAAAGGTAATACCAACATCCCATTGTCATGGCCATCTTTATGCAGTTAAGGCTGTGGACTGGTTTTTCTGGAACGTCTAAGCTGGAGAGTATGCAAACAACATGGAAGTATCCCAGGAGTCCAGCTGGAGATGCCCAGAGTGATTTCACCCAGAATGGACGCCAGTTGTCCCCACGTCAACGTGTGTGTGTGTTTGGTAAAGGCCTTCAGCAGGTCACATGTTTATCTCCAGAGAACAAGGCCAGGCCAGCTGAATCTACGGGTAGCCTGCAAGGCTCCTGATTGGCAGAGAGCGCCTGATGGTTTAATATACCGATAAGAACACAGGTCTGGAACCCTCCACCTCCCAGGCCTCTGTCCGTCCTTTCCTCCCTCCCTCCCATATCTCTTCCTTAACCCTCTCTCACTCGTTTTTTTATCCCGTCAGGCCCAGCACAGTGCTGATCCACAGATAAGGACATTGACTTTACAGCCGGATTTGACAAAGTAGAGGGAGGGGCCAAGCCAAACAAAGAACAGTAAATGTTAAGCTTCACACGCCAGTATGGAAGCGTTTATCAACCAACCCAGTAGAAGAGGTAGAGAAGGGGAAGGAGAAGAGGGGGAGAACGACATGCACCAAGGATTGATATGGGGGGATGAGAGGTAGAGAAACTGCTTGTGGCTCTATATATTAGACATTGAATCAATATGGCTTTTATTTTAACAGTAAGGCCTCCTCTGTCGAGAGGAGAGAGAGTGTCATTTATGCCCGAATCTGCCAGAGAGCCACGGCAAAGTCACCTGATAGATCACACGCCTGCGTCCAGGCCAGCTTAAGTCCCCTCCAAACACGGCGTGCCTGTGGTCCTGATTAAAGCTCCTGATATACTCCATGTATCGCTACCAAGGTGCCCTATAAACATCCAGCGACTGCAGACGACCAGACCAAGCTGCATACCGTCCATGATTTATGGAGATTCTGCCCCATTAGGCCTAATAATATCGAGAAGCCGCTGCTGACCTGGAGATCTCCTGCACGGTGATAAAACAAGTCGTCTGTGGTTAATCAAGTGTACAATGTACATTAAATACATATCAACGCACACAACCTCTCTGGAAGAGCTGCAAGCCCGTGCGCGCGCGCGTATCCGTGTACACTGAAGACCGGGAAGCGACACCAAGACCAGAACGCCCTCGCGACGACACACTGTCAGCCGAGGAATCAACTGGATTACACTGACCAGGAAAATGATTTCAAACGAAGCTCTTGGCTGTTTGGCTAGTGGAGCGAAAGTACGGCGGAGAAAAACAACTACTTCCGCAGCAATAGCATCGGCAACACAACACAGATCCACAGCGCTAACTGTCAAACAGGAGGGGCTCCACTTAAACTATTGTATTTCCACACTCGCTGATTAGAGGTATGTATGTTAATTTTTCAATTTAATTACATACTCCTGTCTAGCAAGAACACCAGCTCTGATTAACATCAATTAACTGACAGGACAAATAGAAGGATGCCCGGTTTTTATGCTGATGCTATGTGCTACGCCCACTGCAGGCTAATAAAGGAGCTTTATCTCCCTCACCACTGTATTAGAGTTAAATGTCAGTCAGGGGGAGGCAGGAAGGAAATCAGAAAGGGAGAGAGAGAGAGACGGTGGTAGAGATAAGAGGAAATCAAACAAACCGCCAAGGCAGATGTTTCACTCCACCTCCACCACACTGTACGTTGGGGGAAATGAAACCCCAGCGTGCGTTTGATGTCATCAGCATTGTTTCTCTGTCTTCGTATACCTGTCAACGTGTGTTGTCACTTCATTATATAAATACATGGGGGAGGAGATGGCCATTGGCTGAGACAGTGAGCACTGCAATCAGCTGGATTTTAATTGTGTTCTCTGGCAGAGCTATCACAGTGGCCATCAATATGGTGTGATGTTATTAATTACATTTCCTGTCTCGCTGTCACATTTTCATTACAGCATCTGCGTTTTCCGTTTCTCATATTCTCTCAGTTTCCCAGGATCCTAGCATGTCTGTGGAGCAATCTCTCACAGAATTGGTCAGAACATGGCGATTCTGCAGTTACCAGCACGCCTTCAGACCCGGTGAAATACACTACGATGGGGGGAGAAAGAAAAGTCCATCATTAAAACGCCCAACCTTGCCGTTTTTCTACTGCTGCAGATCAGCTGACCCATCATAGATTAGCTGCGTTCATGTCTTACTCTCATGGGTCTCATTGTGGGTGGTCCTGCAGGAATGACTGTGAGATGGAGTCAGAGGGATTAGCTGTCACAAACAAGGAGTGGGAGAGACTCCAAATAATCTGTCCGATTGAGGGTATCTCCATCGGTGGGTGTGTAGGTGTGTGATCCTGATGTTACCTGATTCACGGAAAGAGTGACACTGATAGGGAATGGCTGAGTGACAGCCCTCCTAACACTCAACTCAGAGCCAGCTAGACAAGAAAACCCCAGTATCTGTTATCGGTAGAGGGCTCAGGTGATACGACAGGGCCATAGAGACACACAATCCTCCAGAAGGATTCACAAACATGCAGGAGACAAAATCATCTAGGAGCCACATTTTTCCAGGAGGAGACACAGTCATGTGGGAAGAGACACAGTCATACAGGAGACAAAATCATCCAGAAGGAGACACTGTGATACAGGAGGAGACGATGAATCAGGAAGACACACTGAAGACAAGCTGATCCACAGGTAAACCGAGGATAAGGGAGAAGGCATGTTTGGCCCCAAAACTACAAGGTCCACCTGAGATTTTAACCACGCACCTCCAAATCAGCACATCAAGGGCCCAACGGACCAATTAGGCCAATGAAACATGATCATTTCATAGCTGGGAGCAGCTCATCCTGGTACTTTGCATTCGAGTCATGCTCCCGCCCCTATTTGGGGGTAAGCATCCTGATAGACTATATAACTTCCTTATTGAATCCACAGGTATTTATGAGATCTGTCACTTTATGGGTGTCTGTCCAATGTGAAGTTACTGTAAACTAATTAAATCGCTACCATATTTAGCAAGCTAACTAGCACCCTGCAATAAGGTAGGTTACAAATTAATTATGTGTATTGCTACAATAGTTTGCAACAAACAAGTATATGTAATATAATCCATTGATCAACATAAAATAATAATAATAATTTTATTATTTATTTTGTTCTTTGAATTAGTTAATCCTATTCATTAAAATCTTTCGTTGACATCTTAATATTAATATATTTTAAAATATTTTTATTAATAGATCCGGCTCCTAACGTTCACTTATAAGAGCCTCTTAAAACAGACTCGTTGGAGAACGACCAAATAACTACTTGATTCTCTGAACGTTGTTGTTGCTCTCCTCTGACGCGCAATTGTAAACTGCGCGCGATGGAAAATGCACTAACTAAAAGTAAAAAGTAAAAATCTTGGTAAAAAAAGATGTATCTATTTTTATGTTGCCGCTCTCAGCTTCTCTGATTAGAATAGAAAGGGGACATTAAAAAAGTGCTATACCTCTGTCACTTCGGGAGTTCTGTAGCAGCCTAGCGAATCACTTAGAGACAACGGTAGAAGCCTAAGGCAGATGACTTTCTACCATGGCCACCAAATGCAATCTAAGCTAATTGGCATCCAGAGAACCAAACTACCCCATCCATCCATATGAAGAGCTAGGGCATCATCTCTTAGCAGGTGGCAAACCAACTGCATATCACCATATTAAGTCTCAGTAACTTTCCGCCACACCAAGGCAGCCAATCCAAAGTAATCAACTCTATATCTCTTGACCTTCTCAACCCAGCCGCCCACATCACCCACAGACCGCTAACACACACACACACACACACACACACACACACACACACACACAGCGAGCTGTTATCTCCGAAATAGGCCCCCTCCATGAAACCCCCACCACAATCAAATCCCCAACTAATGATCACGTAGCCTTTGATCCAGCACACCCACACACTCAAGAGAACATCGGGGTCTGCAATCAAATAGATGCCAAACAACTGGACCATGGAAACGCTATACTACAATCATGGTAAAAATGAATAATTTAGTGCACATTTCCCTGGGGGTTGGCGTGGAGGGGCAGGTAGTGGGGTGTTTGTGTGTACACGTAAGTGCCTATCCGTCTACATCATAATAACATAGGAAAATCTAATGTTGGTGCTGGGTCTTGATGCATATTAAATAAATTGATATACTGAATCTCCCACTTGGGCTGGAGAAATGACCATGGAATGTAATTATACGTTTCTTTTACCACAAGAGTAAGTCGACAACTCTTAACTTACCTCTGAACACTGAGTTCAAAAAGGAGCACAAGGCTGTGGAGGTCTAGCTGGGTCAACATCACATGTCTAAAATGATTTTATTTCAGAAAACTGGTTCTCTCTATCTTTCTCTGTCTCTCGTAGAAAAGTATTCATACCCTTAATTCAATATGGTGCAGACGAGTCTGGCAGCGGTCACATATTTGAACCATCTAGGCTGAACAGCCAGTTCCAGAAAGAGTCCTGGTGGTTCCAAACTTCTAAGTCCATAATGATGGTCTCCACGGTACATGTATAAGAATCAAGACATCCATAAGAATGAATTAATTACATTTTCATTGCAGAGTCAAAAGTATATTTTCCCAAGGATCAAAAGCAGGATGAAAAGTCTGCAAATAAACCTCGTCCTTACTGTATAATATGGTGGCAGATCTTTGACGTTATGGTGCTTTTTTCACTTTCACTGGACCTGGGCCTCTTTGTGAAGGCCGAAGGTGTCACCAACTCCATCGAATTCCAGAGGATTTGAGTATAAAACCTGACTTGCCTAGGAAGCTGAAACTTAGTTGTGAATGAATCTTCCAGTAAGACAATTACCTCAAGGACACATCGAAATCAACAAACAAATGTAAATTCATCACAAAATCAACTGGTTCCAATATACTTCTCTGTCTGTGGGTTTGAATGCCATTGTAAACCTGTGGTTTGAACTGAAGAGAACAGACCAACAGCAAAGAGGAATGTATCTAAAGGATCTGGAAAGATTGCTTTTGGTGCAAATACATTTAAAATATGAGAAATGTCTAGGTTTGTTTGATTCCCTTGAATCATGACTAAAGTACCACATTCCACATTATGAAAATAACAATATATAGAGGATATAAAGTCAACAGACCTCTGTTAGAATGCCAGGTTTTTGTGACGTAAAAGAATGAGACAAAGATAAATCATGTCAGAGCTTTTTCCACTTTTAATGTGACCTATAATGTGAACAATTCAATTGAAAAACCAACTGAAATCTTCAAGGGGGGGACATTTAAAATAAAAAACATAAAATAACCTGGTGGCATAAGTGTGTGCACATTTTTATACCTGGGGATGTGGCTGTGTTCAGAATTAACCAATCACATACAAAGTCATGTTAAATAGAAGTAATTACACACCTGCCATCATTTAAAGAAAATATGCTTCAATAATTCTGATCACGCTTAATGACAATGTACATGTGTAGGCTGCGAGCATGTAAATAGGCATTTTCGTCTAGCATGTTCATTATTAACCCCGTACTTACTGTTTGGGAGGGGGCTTTCCGGTATAGCTTTCCTAATATAATAAGAAAATGTGATGCATAACTAGTAAGCAGCATGGTGTTTTTGGGAAGCTGCGGATGAAATGTATTGTACATTCTGGAACTCTGAGTGAGTACTAAAATCACGTGCAAAAAAAACTCACGATGGGGGACCGTTGAGGGTTATTTTCAACTCAAGTGTGAAAAGGTTAAAGGAGCTGCAGGAATTTCTGACAAGTACTGGCTGTGTGCTACATGTGGCACAATCTCCCGTATTCTTCATATGAGTGGGCTATGGGGTAGGCTGGCAAGATGGAAGACTTTTCTTACAAAGAAAAATATCCAATCCTGGCTGTGTCGCAATTACGCAGAGGCGGGTCCTCACATTCCTCAGCTGGGATCGCGCACCTGTTCACCATCATCCACTTCCACACCTGTTCCCAATCAACTATCACACACCTGTCTCCACTCGCCTCCTCACTAACAGTATTTCTATGGATCCCTGTCAACTCTTCCCTGCCGGATCATGGTCTATAATCACATGCGCTTCCTAGCCACTTGCAAGTTTACGTTCAGTCCGAGCTTATCGTGTATTGAACTCCTGCCCGTCCCCGACTACTCGACCTGCCACCGGTTAGTACCTCCACCGCCTGTCTGTGTACAGATCCTCTGTCTAACCCTGATTACTCTGCCTGTCACTCCCCCTCGCCCTTCCAATCTGCGCTGGGGTTCCAACTCATATTCCTGACAGGCTGAACTTTGCAAAAACAAGTCTCCCAAAAGCACGTGGGAAAATGTGTTATGGTTTGATGAAACCAAGGTTGAACTTTAAGGACATAATTCAAAAAGGTATGTTTGGCACAAAAACAACACTGCACATCACCCAAGAACCAAGTACACCATACCCACAGTGAAGCATGGTGGTGGCAGCATCATGCTTTGGGACTGTTTTTCTTCAGCTGGAACCAGGGCCTTAGTCAGGGTGGAGGGAATTATGAACAGTTCCAAATACCAGGCAATTTTGGCAATCAAACCTTCAGCCGTTGGTTAGAAAGCTGAATATAAAGAGGAAATTCACCTCTCAGCATGACAACAACCCAAAGCACACATCCAAATCAACAAAAGCATGGCTTCACCAGAAGAAGATTAACGTTTTGGAATGGCTCAGCCAGAGCCCAGACTTGAATCCAACTGAACATCTGAGGGGTAATCTGAAGAGGGCTGTGCACAGGAGATGTCCTCGCAATCTGACAGATTTGGAGTGCTTTTGCAAAGAACAGTGGGCATATATTGCCACGTCAAGATGTGCCATGCTAATAGACCCCTACCCAAAAAGACTGAGTGCTGTAATAATATCAAAAGGTGCTTCAACAAAGTATTAGTTTAAGGGTGTGCACACTTATGCAACCAGGTTATTGTTTTTATTTTTTCCCCTCACAGATTTCAATTAGTTTTTCAATTGAATTGTTCATGTTATAGGTCACATTAAAGGTGGAAAAAATGCAGACATTATTTATCTTTGTCAAATTGTTTTACATAAAAAAAAACTGGTATTTGAACAAGGGTGTGTAGACTTTTTATATCCACTGTAGCTCCTTTATTGCTCCTCTTCAAAAAGGATTCCAATAAATTCAGAGGTAGGCAGTTAAAATAATGTGATTACATTTTGGATCAGCATTAATTCATATATTCATATATATATATATATATATATATATATATATATATATATATATATATATATATATATATATATATAT
>JACXGJ010012544.1:0-17710 GCA_016801105.1 Esox niger
GCGAGAGAGAGTCAGGGGAGCGCGCGCGAGAGAGAGTCAGGGGAGCGCGCGCGAGAGAGAGTCAGGGGAGCGCGCGCGAGAGAGAGTCAGGGGAGCGCGCGCGAGAGAGAGTCAGGGGAGCGCGCGCGAGAGAGAGTCAGGGGAGCGCGCGCGAGAGAGAGTCAGGGGAGCGCGCGCGAGAGAGAGTCAGGGGAGCGCGAGAGAGACAGAGAGCGTGAGAGCGTGGGAGTATACACTTCCTCAGACAGTGTGAAAAGAGCCCTTTGGACAGCGGGTAAGCAACTGTAGAGAGAAAGAATGGTGTTGTGAAATACCCAGAGAAGACGAGCACTGTGTGTTTACAGTGAGACGTGAGACTGGAACCAGAAACATTAAGTTCACTCTGTGTCCATCCCCACCAAACACCTCTCTGCATAGAGTGTCTCTGAGCAGGATCATTTGTATCAAATCAAATATGGCTGCGATCGTTGTAGACAATTTAGACAAGCAAACACTGTCGTCATCTTCTTGTGTTGCCTAACTGACACTACACCCACCATACAGTCGCACACACAGCAAAGGATATCTTTCTAGTTGAGGAGGATGCCCTGATTGTAAAAATTAGGATTGCCTTCTAAATTTGTAATGTGAACGCTGATGGTGAACACCACATTTCAATATAAGGACACAAGATAAGGTAAATAAATTATCAATCAAAAATTACATGGGCCGTTCAGGAAGAGGATATTACAAATTATATGATATCACATGATGACCTCATCACAATATAATAGTTGCCCTATACAGGCAGGGCTGACCTGACAGGAGGAATTTCTTCAGCGATATCAAAATGGTCCAATTAGGAAGCATAAGCGATTGTGAATCAATGTCAACCTGCTTTGGTGCTAAATTAAAGTGACAACAGGTGCACTGGAGAGGCAAAAGCAAGACAACCCCCAAAAAAGGGAATAGTTTTGCAGGTGGTGGCCACAGACCTTCCACACTGATTCTTCTCAAGTTTTGCATTTTGACACTGTCCTTGTCACAACAGGTAGCATGAGGCAGTACCTGCAACCCATTCGGGTTGCACAGGTGGTCAAGCTCCTCCAGGATGGCACATCCATGTGTGATCGCAAGAGGGTTTGCTGTGTCTCCCAGCACAGTGTCAAGAGCATGGAAGAAGTACCAGGAGACAGGCTGTTACATGAGGAGAGCTGGACAGGGCCATAGAAGGGCATCAACCCAGCAACAACACCGGTATTTGCTCCTTTGTGTGAGGAGGAACAGGAGCACTGCTAGAGCCCTACAAAATGACCGCCAGCTGGCTAATCCTGTGCATGTTTCTGACCAATCTGCGAGGGTGGCATGAAACATGCACACCAGAACCCCATGAGGGAGGCAGGAGGGCCCAACGTCCTCCAGTTGGACCGGTGTTCACAGCCCAGCACCATGCAGCTCACATTCGCCAGAGAAGACCAGAATTGGCACGTCCGCCACCCCGTTCCCTCCAAAGATGAGAGCAGGTTCACATGGAGTCAGGAGACGCCGTGGTTCACGTTATGCTGCCTGCAACGGTGGGTCAGTGATTGTCTGAGGAGACATATCTTTGGAGGGTTGCACAGACCTCCTTGCGCTAGCTAACTGTACCTGCTGTCACATACCGAGATGAAATACTCAGACCCATCGTCAGCCCTTATACTGGTGCAGCGGGCCCTGGGTTCCTCCTGGTACAGGACAATGCCCGGTCACATGAGGCCAAAGTGTGCAGGCAGTTTCAGAATGATGACGGCATTGATGCCATTGATTGGTGCTCACGTTCCCCAGATCAGAATCCATTTGAGAACATCTGGGATGTTATGTATCGGAGCATCCTACGTCACCAAGTAGCGCCACAGACCGTCCAGGAGCTCACTGATGCCCTGATCCAGGTCTGGGAGGAGATCCCCCAGGACACCATCCATCGTCTCGTAGGGAGCATGCCCAGACGGTGTCAGGAGGGCATTCAGGCATGTGGGAGCCATTCACACTGCTGACTCACATTATGTGCTGCCATGATGAAATTCAAGCAAGTTGGAACAGCCTGTGATTTGAATTGTTTACTTTTATTTTCGGTGAGAATTGGAATCCAGACCTCAATCGGGTTGGTGATTTGCGATTCCATTGACCGTCATTTTTTTGTTCTCAACAACAAATTACACTACGTACCATAAAGATTTAGATCTTCAATAACATTGTTCATCGAGACCTGATGTGTTTAAAGTGTTCCCTGTATTTTGCAGATTGTATTGTATGTATTGGTTAAGGTATGTACCTTAACCAATACATACCATGTTATGATAAGTTTACGTTGATTACTAGACGATTATGCTACCAAAATGTCCAGATTGCCAGGATTGTTTTGAGCAATTAATTATTTTAAATGTTTTGGGGACACTGTCTTAAGGGAAGAGTTTCCCAATCACGTTTGGTTCATATCACCTAATATGAAGTTTCCTACTATGTAAAGAAGTTCATTGGTTTTAAAATACATTTAAAACAGAAGGAAGTACGGTTTTAAAAGGATCATACAACAGTAGGAAAACAATCTATTTATTGTGGTTACCTGAAGCTCTTGTCAAAAACCTTGGTACGGAACACCTCTTCTTGGTCCAGGCTGATGGTACAAAAGGTGCAGAGGTCCCTCTGTCGGTTGGGTGCCGAACAAGAACCCAGGTTCTTACCTTCACCTGCGGGATTGGGTGGAGATGGTCAGAGGTTACACTGCTGGTGGTGCTGTTATACAACCCTGTGCAAATACCGGAGATAACAGTTTAAAGCCATTTTATCTGAGAAATGCTGTTTGGAATACTAGATATCACTGAAGTAAAGACAAGCAAACATTATTACGATGTAAATTAACACAAATTTATTTTGTGGTAAAATCTGGTATTTTGAGTAGCCTCCCTTAGAACACAAAACTGAAGCCCTTCCCTTTTGTATAAGGTTGAGTATCTTTTTCATGTCTCATAAATTCTTCCAAGCTTGTTGCCGTGACTCTTCCTTTGACTCTGTGCTTATTTAAAAATGTTAAGACACGTCTTAAAGACAAGATATCAATTACCTTTAAAGACAACACAAGATGTTTGTACTTTGTTGTTGTATAGATAATTATATTTAATTGTAACTGTTTTTGCAACCAAATAAAGACTTATTGCACTAAAATATAATTCTATTTTTTTTTACAAGATTTTGGCATACTACTGAACATAACATCATAGTAAAGTCTCCTTTTTATCGATGTGCTGTTAAGCAATGATAAAACAGCATTTTGATCACGTCATTAAAAAACATAATTTTGATAATTTCTTTCAAATGATATGTCTTCAGGTATAGAAGCCTTCCAAGATTCTTGCCCACAGGTTGGAAAGCTGGTGCTGTTGAGCCAAAACACACTCACACCAAATTGGGTACAACCATGCATGTGCATGTACCCCACATAATTAAAAACACAGACTGCCTTCTTGAAAAACTTCAGCTTTAATTTCAACCACTTCGTGTAGCACATAGCAGCCGACTGACATCATCTGTATTTAGTGCAGGGCAACAACTGTTGTCCAGGAAGTCACAGGGTCCATCAAACCAATAACATTGCTTTTGTAAGTGAGCCTGGTTGTTGAGGTTGAGCTTCATGTAAGATGTGGTCAAAGACACGGTGCATAAGCTTCCTCTCGGCATGCTCCTGGCTGTGACTGTGTAGAGCTTTATTCACAAAATGTTAAAAACACCTCAGAAGCCTCCAGCCAGGTAAGCCCACACCCTTGGATCAACCGCACAGCAATGAACACCCAGCGTAGTTTTCAATTCCATGAAATGGAGATATGAAATACCAATGCACCGTAACAGCACAACACACAACTACAGTGAACTGCATTGGTATTCACCCCCTTCGGTCTGCACTCAAACGTGTGATTGAAATGCACTTCATGTGATTTTTGTCAACAACAAAGAAAAATTTGGGAAGTAAATACAGTTGTAATCGTTTGCTTAAATCAATAAATGACAGCAAAACCTTGGGAAACTATGCAAACCTGGATTGCGAAATGTTTCCTACTTTACCTTCAGGCGCTGTCATGGTGGTAGGGACCATGAATAGAGAGCAAAGTATTATCGTAGATTGTTAAGCGGGTGAACATGTCAAATGTGTAAATTGGCCTCTCAAAGCATGAATTAAGCAACCATCCTGTTAAGATGTACATCTTACGTCGGTTAGCTTCTATTGCGACCGCTGTCCCTCAGCTCCTATGCAATTTGTCCATGTTCGGCACATGCTGCCATAATTTCCTGCTTGACTCATCGAATCCTTTTCCAGTTTTTGTGACCAACGCACATGCAATTTAGGCATCTACTATTTGGAGGTTTTGGACATTTCTGATGCCTCATGGAGCTTTGTAAACTGAAATGTCAAATTGCTAAAATGTCAGACCTCTTGTGCCTGAAACATAAACTACCTTCCGTAGGTATTGAGACATTAAAGCCATAACAGCCATTTTTGCAGTAATTCAAGGCATGACAATACCATTAAGATGAATGAGGCGAAAGTAGACCGGTTACTTCTGGCTGTTCGAACACAAAATTTCACCCAACTAATAACAGCATATTCAGAGTTCCGTCTCTCCCATTTCATGCAAGCACAGGTATGGAATAATTCAACTAAAAGCAAATGTAACAAGTAGAAAAACTGGTATTTAGTCACAAGTCCCTTGCATGCAATAACAGCAGTGAGTCTGTGACGCACTGTCATCATCAAACTCTTGGTTCCATCCTTTGGGATGATTTGACAAGCCTTTACTGCAGTCATTTTGAGCTGTGGCTTTTTTGGGGAGTTTCTGACTTCTGTCTCCTATTCAGCAAGTGAAATGCATGTTCAGTTGGATTGAAAATCAGGAGATTTACTTGGCCAGTCTAAAACATTCCACTTTTTCCCCTTGATGCATTGGCAGTGTGTTTTGGGGCACTGTCCTATTGCATTGTGAAGAACTGCACAATGAGTCTGGTTTCATTTTCTTGTGCATTGGTAGCCAAGATGTTTCTGTACACTTTTGAAATAACTCTGCTGCTGCCACCATTCGTTACATCAATAAAGATGAGTGAGCCCATTCAAAAAGCAGCCATGCATGCCCACAACATGACACTCCCTCCATCATGCTTGACAGATGAGGTGGTATGCTTTGGATAATGCGCAGTTCCTGTTTTTCCTCCACATTTTTGCTTTCCCACCACTATGTCAAAGAGTTCACCTTTGTTACATCTGTCCATAAAACCAATCCAAAACTGCACTGGCTGGCCTCTAATGTATAGCAAATTATAATCCAGACCTTCTGATTTTTGGTGATGGTGAGAAGTTAGCATTTTGCAGCAAAGCCTTTGTAATTCTGCTGCCAAAGTCTTATGTCAACAGTAAATGTTGATGTCATTGTCATGGTGACTTTCACCCCAGCATTCTGGAGGATGTGGCTGATTGCACCGACACTTCATTCAGGGTTGTTTTTCACAGCTCTGGTCATTTTTATGTAATCTACTGCTATGGTTTTCCGTGGTGGTCATTGCGGATTGCTGAAGACACCAGCGGTTTCTTACTTTTTCAGGACATTCCAAACTGTTGATTTGGCTATGCCTAACTTTTGTGCTGTGGTCCTAAATTAGTTCCTCTTTTCTTTTGTCGCATCCAAGTCACTTGCTTTTCTTTCCTAGACAGCTCCCTAGATTTAATGTTGGATTATGTCTACTGAAACTAAACTGAGACTCCAAAAGCAAAAGCAAACCAAAGAACTGAGACTACACATTCATGGGTCTTTTAAGTGAGAACCCTCAATACAAACAGTTAACACCTAATCCACTGGAAACACCTGTGAGCCAAAGGTTCCATTACTTATGCTCACATGAAATGGGGGTGGACCTTCGACTGATTTTATTGTTAGTTGGCAAAAACAAACAAAAAAAACAAAAACTGTGAAAGTTGACATTATGTACATTCAACTCATTCACCTAATAACCTTATTTCCCAATGTCTTGGGGTACAGCAAAAATACCAATTTGTACCTTACAGTCCCAATAATATGACCTCTTGAGGCTGCACTTGTGTGATCTAGTTACTTCAAAGTAACTATCCTTTTCCATGTAGTGTTTCAGTTATTTTGTCCACCCCCTGTAGATCTGGCCTTGTGCTGTTTGTAATTGTTCTGTTGAATGTGAATTCCTCTCCTAGTGTCTGGTAGAAATCAGACTGCAGTAGATGTTCCTATAAAATTACGCTGGTGCTTATCTGCATCTCAGTTCTTCTCATCTAAAAATATTAACTTTTGTTGTGGTTATCCAGCACACCCATAAGATGATGCAGCCACCACCATGCAGGAGAATATGGAGAACAGTTTAAAGTGCTGCAGCTTAGTTCAGAAGGATGCCAGTCTTTGAGATGTCTGGATGGTTGTGTACAACATCAACAATTGAATCAATTTCAAATCACACACCGTAACAACATTTAAAAACACCGTGAAAGACTGCAGTACATGATAAATGTAATTGAGCTGTATGTCAGTCTACACTGTTTATATTGGGCGGCACTGGATTTGTTTGCATGAATATACAACTTAGATCATGCTCTAAAAATATTATTATACGTAATTATAAATAGTTCCACTAACCACTATGCGAAAAATCATTGTCTGTGTCAACTTTCATTGAATCTGTTGTGTAAAGTTGTGAACCACAAGATTATTCAGTGCGAAGTAGTTGACAAGAATATAAATTGGTCTCATATATACGGAGGGATACATTAGGGGAAGCAAACTTGAATGAGGAAAAGCCAATTGTGGATCAGGCTCTTTAAAGGGCTATTAATATGTCTAATCCCAGAAAAGGACTGTGAAAACCTACAGCAGTGCCCTGAACTGCCACTAAGCCCTGGTAAGCTCAACCTGCAGAACAGCTCAAGCCCTCGCTAACTCCATCCTCATCTACGTCATTCTCACAAGAAGAAAAAAAATAACACTGGTCACCAAAAAACACAGAAGAGGTTAAAGAGTAAACGTCACATCACTAGAAACGTAAAAGTCTGTACTGAATAGGCTAGGATCTCCATTGACACATTTTCCATTGACACAAGATAGAGAAAGCTCAAGAGGAGGAAGGAACATTTCGTAAGATGGCAAACTGAGCTTCTTGCCACCATAGTTCCTCTCTGTTTTTTTTTCCTCTTGCTTCCTAGGTGCTCATTAATGCATGGTAGCGAAGCTGCCATTGGTCTGGCCACAGTTACGCATGCTTGTGCATAATGGGTTCATTTATTTTGATTGTACACACGTGTGTGGACACCTATGATGACAGTACTTTATGTGCTGTTGTGCATGTCAACATGTGCACTTGTTGGCACACGCATGATAGCG
Source organism: Esox niger (assembly GCA_016801105.1). Lineage (NCBI taxonomy): Eukaryota > Metazoa > Chordata > Actinopteri > Esociformes > Esocidae > Esox > Esox niger. The sequence goes on from JACXGJ010012544.1 coordinate 7,401, forward strand.
TCTGACAAAGTGAGCCAAAGGCAGCCAGAGAGGGGGAAGAAAGAGTGTGTATACTAACTACGATCAGTGGTTATTCCACGTGAAAACTAAAAGAGCAGCCTCATCTGTCAGCCCACTGAGACAGACCTTTAGACATTTAGCAAAATACAGACTCTTCTGGACTTCCTGAAATCATAACAGGTTCATGTATTGTTTAGAATGTTGTTTTCCCTCTCTCACAGTTCCTTCTCTCACAGCTACCCTAACAAAGCTAACAGAGTTGTTTTTGTGTCAGTAACAATTCAAAAGGTCTTGTTGTGGTTAATTCAAAACAAACTAGCCTCCAAAGGCAGAGAGTCAAAACTAGTCCAACACAAGTACATCATTTGTCAAGTGGACTGAACAACTATATCTATGGTCCACTAGTGTTTATTACATTAATGACCGGCCCATTAGAGAGGATAATGGTGGTTATTCACATTGAGGTAAATCAGTGTCTTTGCTACAGAACATCTTATTGCAGCATGTGAAAAAAAATTGCTTACTTGGTACAATCTCTATCAGCAATCCACCTGTTCTTTTATAAGCCTACTTTAATTAGGATTTTTGGCAAATTGACCTCATTCTAGTGAATAAAACGCACTGCAAGCACCATACAAGCCATAATGTGTTAAATTGAAACTCTTAAATAATTGCATTGTAATTAATGCTTTATTGCTAAAGGTTTGCTAATCAATTATTCGAGCCAAATATCCTGCTTAAAGGATGATGAGAGGAATACATTTGATCCATTATTAAAATGTGTTATATTTGTGTAAACATATTCCACCTCAACAATATGAAGTGAACAAACCTTCAATAAGTGCTGGAAAGTGGCATGGCTTGAAACTCTTTTAAATTAAGTTGACAGTCATCTGGAAGTGTAATATCGAAAGCAGTGAAATCACCACAATAAATTATTTCACCACTAACACAGGGAGACAACTTCCTGCCACGAGCGTTTCGCAAGTTTCGTTGAGAGCAGACTTAAGGTAACGAGTTAGCGTTACATAGTTATAAAATACAAACAGAGATTGAATGGCTAGCTACCTAAAAAAAAAAACATTTAAACAAATTCTGTATCAGAGGGTGTTGCACCGTTTTACTGAAAGCACTTCACATGTTCCTATCTATGCTAGCTGCATTACTAGCTAGTTAGGCAGCCAGTGCGAGTCGGCTAGCTAACTAGCCAGTTCTGGCATGTGTTTTGTGTGTGTGTGTGTGTGTGTGTGTGTGTGTGTGTGTGTGTGTGTGTGTGTGTGTGTGTACAGCCACTGACTGTACTAGCTAGCATGCCCGTTGTTGCCTATGATTTTCACAGAAGCTAGTCTAGCTGTATGAAATAGTCTGGTGAGGAACGTATTAAAATACATAGTTTCAGCATGACAGCGGTTTCTGGTGACATAAAACAAGTTTGATTGGGCCCGGGCAACATTCATTCACAACAATGCCTCAATCTAGCTTCATGAACTGTCTGTGCTGATCGTACCGCGCCCCTCTTTTTTTCCCCAAGTCGTTCACTTTTTGTAAGCCCACTCAACTGAAGAATGCCGCAATACAAGAAATACATTTTTAACTTACATATCTTTCCCCGCAGGCTTTGTAAAATCCGAATTCTTGTGTCGTCTTCTTCCGCCATGGTCCGACTTTACTGTGTATCTGTAGTAGCTACAGTACATTCAATACTGATCATATCCGTTTATGAATGTAAGCGAAGGGCCAACCTACTGCAGCGTCACTACGAGCGCTATTGGCCGTGAGCTCAGTTAGCTGACATTAGACCAGACTGTAGAGAATAGTGTGAATATGTTTCACCTTTGACTTCACCACGCCGGCTCTCATAGTCTAACTTCTAGACTAAGATTGCGCTGTAATACTCCCGACAGCATAACACGTAGCCATTCCCCTTTCTAATTCCACCCCGACGGATGCTTTATTTAAGCAGCACGTGTCCTGACTTGGACAGTCTTCTTAAAGAGGCTCTACGGAATGTTCGGGAGTACGTGACAATTTTTTAAAGGTCGACTTTGGCACAAACATTAAAGGGGTAATTCGTCTAAAAACCACACTGCCCGTATATACGTTGTTAAATAATGAAAATATATGAAAACAATATGTGAAATAAAATGTGTTCTAGAAATCTGTTGAGGTTTAGCTGAATTTTGGAAAACCGTAGGTTTCAGTTCAAAACAGTGCATTTTTTGGGGTGGGATGAAAAATAATCTTCAGAAATGTTTAGGGGTGGGGTGGGGTTTAAGGTTAGAGTTAGTAGATAGGTAAAAATATGTCACTGATAGTTAAAAAGAAATCGATTGATTTACTATCCAAAAAAAGTGACACCAGATTGTCTAAGTGACTAAAATACAAAATCATTAAAATCAGTTGCATAGTTCTGTCCAAAAAATGTAAATAAGCATTTCCATATTTACATTTAGTGAGTGTGCCCAATTGAGCTTAGTAAGAGAAGATGGTCAGACATTTTGAAAATACTTTCTCTGAGCCTCACTCTCTGTCCAGTGGTAAGCAAATTAACTGCACATGGCGGGGGTGTGAAGGGTCCCTGAAAATGCTACTTGATTTTGTTCGAGCATAGTTTCGGGTAAATATCCTGGGAGTATGGCTACAATGATGCTTTGGGCTGTGTTCACTACTGTTGAAAAGTTTTGGGTCCCTTAGAAATGTCCTTGTTTTGAAAGAAAAATATTTTCTGTCCATTAACCTTAACATTATAACATTGATCTGAAATACAGGGTGGACATGGTTCATGTTGTTAATGACTGTAGGAGCTGGAAACTTCAGATGTTTTATGGAATATCTACGTAGGTTGTATATTATCAGCAGACATTGGCCCTGTGTTCCAATGGTATGTAAGAAGTGCCCATCAAGCCAATCCAATTTGTGGGAGGTGCTTCAGGAAGCATGGGGTGAAATCTCTTCTGATTTCAACAAATTGACAACTAGAATGCCAACGATCTGCAAGGCTGTAATTGCTGCAAATGGAGGATTCTTTGATGAAAGCAAAGTAGTTTGAAGGACACAATTATTATTTCAAGTAAAAGTCATTATTTCTAATCTTGCCAAGGACTATTTTTCCTATTAAAACTAATTTCATATATGTTTTAATGGAAAACAAAGACTTTTCTAAGTGACCCCAAACAAGGACAAGTTCCCATACCAGGCTGTGATGCAGCCGGTCAGGATAATTTATTGTGTAGCAATAGTATTTTGGTCGGACTAATGCTGCTTCCACTGGTGCTTTACCTAACAAAGCTACACCGGTGATTTATGCTAATGTGAGGAGGGGTTCAGGTAGGGAGGGAGGAGTAAGCTATCAACGCGATTTGGTTTACTGGTTACGAAAAATAAAAGGCATATTTTTCTTGTAGTAAAACATAGTGAACAATAGTGCCATGCTCAGTTTGTTTACAATACAGTGTTTGAACTTGAGTCATAAGACTAGTTCCTTCCTCAAGCTCCTGCGACCGGCTCCTTCTCCACCTACACTTGTGACACTGCAACTGTAAGCCAGTGAATTCATTATTTTGTTTTTAGTAGTTTGTCAATAATATCTACCTTTAATAGAAGGATTTGGGAGAATTCTGTGGTAATTTTGCGTTGGAATTGGTTCTGCTGGCTACATCTCGTTCTCAGTGCTCAATTTTTTTATTGAGTCAATGTCATCGTACCACCTTTGGTCGTTCCAACACTTTCCTTTGAGTCTTTGCCTCCCTTGTACTCTTGCTATATTTTTCTTTATTTTATCAAGGATCTGTATGTTAAATCGGAAGATAATCATTACAAGAAGCCTGAAGCAAACCATTCACATCGCTATTCGAATAGCACAACATGCTGCGTTTTCACAGCACGTAACGCGTCAACCCGCAAACCCCGCCCTGAGTCCTAACGTCCGGGGCTTGGCACCAAGTGAGAGCCGGGCTACTCGGCCACGGCCTAACGGCCGACTTGCGCTGTCCCTTGTCAATGTTAACAGAAAAATATCTGGACTTTGGGTAAAACACCAGTGTTTTACACCAGTGAAAACGAGGCATACGTGTGTTGCCTTAGGGAGTAGGGCCCTCATGACAACATTGGTGGTGGTATATAAATGCAGGGGAACCTCAGGACACTTCTACCACAGCATAATTTGGGCTTCTATTTGGGCTTTGTCTGACCCAAGGTGCTCCTCGGGAGCACTTAAATAACTTCCCTGTCAAGGTCCCCCATTGGGAGGCACCTGTACTGGGGAAGGCCCTGCTGGCTGCCTCCAGAACCTTCTGGAACCTGCCAGCCTTCTTTGGCGCTTTGGTGGGACACTAATGCAACAGATGGGGAATGTTTGCCCAACAGTATTTCTATTGTTTTTATTCACATGCTTTGTTTTTTCACTGTTAGTTTGACTTTAAATCACACTAGCTAGCGAAGACATCAGATTACTACAGCACAGTCAGATTAAAGCTAGTAAGGTGTAGCACAAGCGCTGTTAGCTCCATTACCATGGTATCCTCCTGCCCCCAAAGGTGCAGCTAAACCATTTTCCTCCCGTCTGTGATATTCTGAAGATTCAGGATAGATTTTTGAAAATGTATCACATTTACTGTGACCAAGAATACATTTATTCTTTAGGAATAAACGGTGTAATGTACTAATTCGTTTTTTGGGAATTCATAGTGGAATAGTTCATCTTCATTTATTGTTGGCACAGTAAAGGAAAGAAAGCAAAATGATTTTGGCTGTGTCAAAAACTCAACAGAAACAACGGCATGACAGCTGTTCTCCAAAAAACTATTCCCGCAAACTTTCCTAATACAATCAATAGCCCCGGTGCTAACACAGACTCCTGTATTAATCCCTGGAGAGAGTAATGACAAATATATTAAGTGGATATTCTAGGGGACCCAGTTGGGCTCTTGAGAGACCTATTGGCCAAAACTATGTCAAAGTAACAGCGTCTTTAAACAGACAGTTCTGATGTAAACTAAAACGGTTTGGATTTAGGGTAGGGAGAAAATACGTTGCTATGGTACACTGAAGATTGTCTGCCATTGTTGATGGTAACAACATCACAATGTCACAAACAATGTTTTGGCATTTTTTAACTCGACTGGGATCCCCAGAGTTTGGCAGAGCTAGGGTGCAGCCCAGTAAACAAACAGCAGGGCAACACACCAAATGGCCTATTCTCCATTGGCCATAGCCTATATTATTTAGCCTAATTCAAAAGGTATCCAACATTACATTGGTTGGGATCCTCTTGAAACATGACAATGCACATCTCATCTCACTCTCCTGCAGGACCCAAGTCACACCGCATAGCTGTTTTACAGTTTAAAAATGGGCAATACACTTTTCGCTACAGCCTACTTGTTAAACAAATGCAGTATTTGGCAGTCAGAGTAATAACATAATGGAGAACAATGTAGTCTTTACTGTAGAGAGCCATCCAACCAAAAGCAGTGTCTAAAGTCAGATGGGGCCTAATATGTATTTTGCCTCTTCTCTTTTCAATGTCTGATTATCATGAGTCTTTTGCATCACCAAAGTGGATTCTGGTGTAGTTGTGAGTTGCCCTTGTCCTGGAGGCCATTGTGCCTTGAAGTTAGAAATGACTGTGAGTGGTTGATGAGATAGAGAGGGCAGAGCTCACATACCAACTCTGAAATCATATTGGGCTGGTCTTCGCAGGTACAGATACCTGCAAAAACCAGTCCAGATACAAGAGAAACCTTAATTGAGCTTGTTTTTTTTGTCTTAGGGACATTTAAAACAGGGTTAGGCAAGGTAAATGTTACGGTAAGTGTTAAGGATAGGGACGACCACAAACCCTGGTCCATATAGAACATTCGGCTGTTTGTAATGCCAGCTCTGCCCTCTCTGCTGAATAAAACAATTACAGTGACTTCTGCCTTCAGGGCAGGTCTTTCTCCGAGTCATGGTAGAGAAACTCTGTTTTATAGATTGATTTCCCCAGTCTTCCTCAATTCTATTCAATTTTAATGTGGCTTTTTGTCCTAGGCATATATACTAAATAGTACGCTAATTATAGCCGAGGTTTAATCAATTTATATGCTCAAAGAGCATTTTTCAAATAGCCTACATAAAGACATATAAAGGTATAGTAATTATGATAGAAAGAGGATACAACTGCTAGAAATAAAAGTGAAACCTACCTGAATTGTAGTATGTTTATGCTGTTGGCTCTGACCAAAGTTTTTGGTTTAATAAATAGGACAGTCGGAAATGTTACCTATTAAGTAAAACGCCAATAGTTGCCCCACAGCCTACTGTCAGTAACAGTTAAAGTACATGTCACTTTGACAAGTTAAAGTCATTCATAAAATAATATATAATATTGTCCAAATGTTTATTAATCTCCATGAAAATGTGCAACTGGACTACTCTCCCAAAAGCACTAGGGACAGCCTGCTTTCAACAAGTGGGAACATAAAAAATATATATATATATGATTAGTGTCTGTGAGGGTTCAGTGACCAATGCAGGGGAACAGTTCGCTCTTGAACCCCCTCAAAAGTTAGGTACCTGTAGCACCGCCCACCCATTCACAGCTGTACCCACTAATCACCTTGTGCTCTCTATTTAGGTGTGACTGGTGGCAATTGTGGGGATCTTCATTTTGGGTGACAGGCTGATACAGGAGGGAAACCCACAGACAGAAGTACAGGAAAGCTATAGAAGAGCAATCATTGTTTAATTCATGTTTATTTGATTCCTTTAACTGGTGGTGTGCCAGAACTGAGTTAATGTAATGGGCAGAAGAGAGAACAGATATGGACAAATACTGCAAATATACTGAGAGCAAATCCCCCTGATCTCGTCTCTGGTCTGGTCATGTATTGCCACCCACACACTGGTATAGTGACAGGAAGCCAAACTGTCACATGTCATAGTTGCATCAGAAACAATTTGACAAAACTCCCTTTCAATCAGAACATTTTCCTAGTTAAAGATGCTGTCCAATATGGGCCACAAGCTGTTAAAACTGTTTGTAGTGTAACTACCAAGGTGGCTTTATTTTATATTGTGAGAATCTGAGTTTGTTTAATTAATCTCTGGTAAATCTCAAAAACAGGACGAGGGCTAACACTGCAGATGGTTCTCAATGGAACCATTGCTGTGTGTTCTGTATACAGTCTCAGGTGTCAGTCTACACGTTAGTAATCAGTTCTTTCATTACAGTTTTGCAAACGGTCAGAATTTCATACTGTATGTAAAATGTTATAGCACTAGTTTACAGGGGCAACCACACAGAATACATTGTTTCAGTGTAGTTATTAAATATCTTGTGCTTGGTTTATATAGCCAGGGTAATGTTAGTCTCTGGTAGACACTACATGTGGCTGTAATAAACAGAGCGGTTTCTTTTTTTCCTACAAATGTGACTCTATCTTTCGAGCGGTTTAATCTGCAAAATATTATGACACCATCACTGAAAGATAACACTTTCAGGAACATGAAAACACTTTTTCAACAACTAAAAAGTACATCAATTATGTTATTTTCTACACAGGAAATCATTGCATATTGCGAAGTACTGCAGTATTACCTTCCCAACTGGCCTACCTTTTTGATACAATTTTTGTTACTTTAGAGCACAGAAGTCCAAATCAGAGGGCTTAGTGTATGCTGGTTTATGTTTTTTCTTTTCTACTGGTGCACAGTTGAGACCTAACAACCAGGTGAGTGGGGTTCCTAACTTATTAGTGACCTAATTCATTAATCAATTACAAAGTGAGAGCGAAAACCTGCAGACACTCAGGCCACCGTGGAACCGGTTTACACCAGTGTCTTAAAGAATGAAATGCTGTCCGGTATTATAGTGGATGTTATGTAAAAACCACAGACAGCTGACAGAATAATGCATGGTACAAACCATGTTCGATATCAATTTAGGGTTGCAGGCCATAAACGTTTTAGAACCCATAGAGTGTATTCATGCCAAAACACAGCGTCTTTCAGTTGGGAAATGTTTTGTCAAGAAGGTAATGTTTTTAACTTCGGTATTATTTGGAAGTTCAATAACCAGCAATGTTGTTTCAAGGCGTATGACTGGACAATGGACTTCCCCAACCATAGAGAGGGTGGAGTCTGCTGGGGCTTGCTGGGACAGGGGCGCTTGGAAGCTTACTGCTGACATAGTCTTACCCACGCAGTGTGATCTGTTACAATTAACTTCTCACATCATGTTTTTATCAAGGTAAGCACTGCTTGGATGGCGGAAACGGTCCATTAAAGACTATTCAGGACATTCTGTAGGACAGAAGAATAACAGGTATGCATACCTACCTGTTCAAGGCAAGTTGAAATAAAGGCGCCTTGTGCCTGTCAGTGACAATCTTAACCACAGGAAGCGCAACCAACCCCAGTTCATCTTGACTTTAGTTTAACTCTTGCCCTTACTTTATTGCAAGCTTAATCCTAACCCTGATTATATTCCCTTATGGTTGCATTACATAATCTCTGCCTAACAGCCTGCATGATACCATGCCTCATGGAAGGAAGTGGATTAAATAGCTACATGTTTGTCAGTTGAGGAGACCAGTTTTATACATTATTTAAATGTTGGTAGAACAGAGGAAGTTTCAATCTACAAACATTAACTACTTTGCATCTGGGTTGTACAGTAACAGGGATGCCATATGATGACAAGCTTGTGACTTTGCCTTTAACTGAAAAATTTGCATGAGCTAGAAAATATATTTTGACAGTGTGGCTAATTGTAAATAGTAAGACATTCATGGTGTCACATCCATTGTAATGTCTTCATTATTGGTCAACATACTTATTGAAGGAGCAGATAGAAGTAGCTCCGCTTTATCCAGAAATGGCTAACATTTTGTCACAACCCCGTTTCCCAAAAAGATGGGACGCTGCGTAAAATGCAAATGAAAACAGAATGCAATGATGGGCAAATCATTTATCCAGGTATTTAATTGAAAATAGTACAAAGACACCATATCAAATGTTGAAACTGTTTTTGAAAAAATACATGCCTATTTGGAATTTGATGCCAGCAACATGTTTTAAAAAAGTTGGGACATGGGCATGTTTACCACTGTGTTGCATCACCTCTATTATTAACAACACTGTGTAAGCATTAATAACAAACTGAGATCATTTGCTGTAGTTTTGAAAGTGATATGTCTTCCCATTCTTGCTTGATATAGGATTGCAATTGCTCAACGGTTCAGTTCTCCTTCGCTGTATTTTACATTACATAATGCACTCAATGTTTTCACTGGGTGACATGGCAGGACTGCTAGCCAGACAGTTTATCACACAGACTCTTTAACTACAGAGCCATGCTGCTGTAATACATGCACAATCCCTGAAAAAGAAGTTGTCTGGATGGCAGCCTAAGTTACTCTAAAACCTGTATATATTGTTCAGAATTAATGTTGCCTTCAAAGATTTGCACATCACCCATGCTATGTGCACTAAGGCACCCCCATACCATCACTGATGCTGGCTTTTGAACTGTGCGGTGGTAAGAAGCCGGGTGGTCCCTGTCCTCTTTAGCCAGTAGGAAGCAGCGTCAGTGATTCCCAAGCATGACTTAATTAACTTGATTGGTCAGACCACAGGACAGTTTTCCACTTAAATGTCCATTTTAAATGAGCTTGGGCCTGAGGAAGTGATGGCATTCTCCTCCCAATCGCTTTTTATATCCAGTCATGTTACTGACCTGTTGCCAATTAGGCTAACTCGTTTTGAGATGTTCCACCAGGTGTCCACAACATTTCCAGTCTTCTGTTGCCCCTTTTCCAGCATTTTTTAAATGTGTTGCTGGCATCAAATTCAAAGTGGTCATATATTTTTCAAGAAACAATAAAATGTCTCAGTTTCAACATTTAATGTGATTGCATCAAGAGATACTCTAAAATGCAGCTGTTTTGTTCAAGGGTGAAAAGAATGGACCTCTTAGGTGGGCTGGTAGATGTGCTGGTCGGCGGGCTGGTAGACGGGCTGGTTGTTGGGCTGGTCGGCGGGCTGGTTGTTGGGCTGGTCGGCGGGCTGGTTGTTGGGCTGGTTGGCGGGCTGGTTGTTGGGCTGGTTGTTGGGCTGGTCGGTGGGCTGGTAGATGGGCTGGTAGATGGGCTGGTCGGCGGGCTGGTTGTTGGGCTGGTAGACGGGCTGGTAGACGGGCTGGTCGGCGGGCTGGTTGGCGGGCTGGTTGGCGGGCTGGTAGACGGGCTGGTAGACGGGCTGGTTGGCGGGCTGGTTGGCGGGCTGGTAGACGGGCTGGTAGACGGGCTGGTAGACGGGCTGGTTGGCGG